>UELV01174762.1:0-12571 GCA_900490015.1 Megastigmus stigmatizans | reverse complement strand
TCTCTCTCTCTCTCTCTCTCTCTCTATGTTTGTTTTTTTAAAAAGGCCGAAAAGTAAGCGACTTGTGCCGCGAGTTTCTTATATATATATATATATATATATACACGAAGGTTACGCGATTGCGCCAGATTTGAATTACAAAAGTTTCTTTCCTCTGCGCGCAGTGTCTTTGCGAAGCAGATCTTGAGTGAGGTAAGGAAGACGCCTGTATATATACGTGTTGATTTGTATCCGGTGAATGAATGTTCGATCTGCCGCGGAACAGCAAAAATCTCAATAATTACGATTAGTTACGTCTATTGCTTACGATTAGATCCGTAGTAGGAAGTATTGAAATCTGTGGGTTATGTATGGGTGATAGGGACAAAAACAACGCGGTTCAGATTGTATATGCGCTCATTCGAATCTGGTTATGTATGTGAACGCTATACTGATAAAGAGTCGTAAAAAAGTTGGACACTACTTTTTGGAGCGGTATGCATAATTTATGGCGATCGTGTGTAAATCTTGCGAGTGCTACTTCTTTTTAGATGGTGCACGGAAAAAAGACTGGGGAAACTGCCGCGCCAAGAGCGGTGTAGCAGCGCCACTAGCAGTAGTATGCAGCGGCTACTCTGTTTCTGGGGTACTGGTTATCCCACTCACTACGGAGAGCTGAGATAATTTCTTTTCTATTAATTATCTCGAAACTTTACACTCATCGAAATCGAATAAAAAATCATTTCTAATGTAAAATTTTACGTTCTTTCAATTGGTGTAAGCCATTTTGTTCTAGCATAAGCCGTTCTCGAGATATAAGCAAATAAAGCTTTGAAACTCTGTTTTCGCATGGAACCTCTGGACCTAGGAAGCTGCAAACATGAAAATCGGTTTTTTCGACCCCGATTCACCTAATAACCAAAATGCAGTCGTTTCTATTTCATTTGTGTTTTGTATCTTGTTACTGTACTATATGTATCTTGTTTATTATACTATAGCATGGGCGAATGGTTCTCCCAGAAAAAGTGAACTGCTCTCCCGTTTGAAGGGCAAGCAGCTCGCCGTACGCGTTGATTAACAGCAACACCAGTTGAGGCAACTGCTCCCCCAGTCTTTTTTCCTTGTGGGCGAGACGCTAATTTGAATTTGGTCGAAAACCTACTTCTCTTCAACGATAGCATATGCTACAACTAAATAGGTTTTCTATAATATTGCGCGATATATTTATGGTAATAACCCAGATAGGAGAGTTGGCGAGCAGAAATAAAAATCAATCGTACTGTCACTCAAGTGGCAGATGCAGAAGATATGTACAGAAACGTGAAGCATCAAAACCATCGTCATATAAAAATGTATAGGATTAAAACGAGTCGCGATAATGTTATGAAACTCTGCAGTTTGGTATTTATTCCACAGATTTTTAAATAATAATTGTAAGTATCGGCAATATGAACTTACATTAATATGTATTTGTTTTTATACATAGTTAGTACTGTAGTAGTATGCTGTAGTTAGTAAAAGAATATTCGATAGTTTTAATATTCACTTGTTCGTATAAATATTAAGAAAAATCATTGTGAAGGAATTGTTTAATATATTTGTTAGTTGTCGTTTGACAGTCATTGCAAATAGACGCATGTTATAACCAAGATATCTTTTTATAAAAGATAGTTTGATATATTCTATTTATTTTTTTTCTTTAATTTTGTAATTGATGTACCATTTGAGGATAGAGGATATTATATTTTTCATTATTTCAAGTTCATATTTGAGAGGTCGAAAAATGTTCGCCAAAAATAAGCGCTATGCAAACATGCTTTCATTGAAATATCGCAGTTTTCAATTTTTAACAAGTTGAATTAAAATTCTTTTTGAATTTAGAGTGACAACAATACGATTGTATTGTTCGTGATTTAGAGTGACAACAATACGAACAATCGTATTGTTGTCACTCTAAATTCAAAAAGAATTTTAATTCAACTTGTTAAAAATTGAAAACTGCAATATATATCTAATTTCCAAATACTTTAAAGCAATGTGATAAAAGATTCTATATAAAGTTCGGCCCGACGCGCAAAAATTTATATTCAGAACTACAAACCAAGAGAATAAAAATTATTTTTCCTATTTTATCATTCATCTAAGCAATGACATTCGCGTAACAAAGCCGATCTTGAATACTTGCGTGTAGCTCGAGGAGCACACATAACGCGTGAGTATAGCACGTACGCGATAAGCATCTTGCAAACGTCCGCGATGTATATATTCACAATGTTAAAAGTGACAAGAGAGTCGTCAATCGCCATCACAAGCAAAAATCGCAATGACGTTGAAACAAAACAGCGGCCATTTCTACAAATTATATATATACGAGCAGAGCTTATACCGATACGTGCTTGCAGATAAAAATAAAACGTCTGAATTTTCATTCGAATACTTATATCGCAGCACAGAAAGCAATGACGCTTATTGATTATATCCATACAGTTTTCTAACGCTTTGTACCATCCGTGCGCGCGTCGGGGATTGATCAAATGTGTTGCGAACAGCTGCATGCACACACATACAAACTCATTGTTTACACGTGCGGCGGCGAAAGGCAAAAAAAGAGACACAGAAAACTTGTGTATATTAAGGCCGCAAAATAATTATCAGTCGAGAGCAGTAGCGTGAGACGCCAATGGCAAAAGAGGAGAAAAAAAAGGTCATTATAGCGAGGTTTTCTCTCTCTTTCTCATAGACTCTCGCAAGACGTTCTTTTCAAGCTGCCAATGGATAAATTCAGAAGAATTGAAAAACAAGAAAAAATCGCGAACTCGGGACGGCGCTACTCGCGCTTGCGTAAAGCCAATTACAATTGAATGAGCGTATAGAGCGATGTTTACGTATTGTCGATGAAACAGCGACGACGTCGAGTCGATACGCGCGACTGTCTCGAATAGGGGAGCTCTCGCGATTTACGTATATATACATGCACGTGGACTTTTCTTATCTCGTTACTTTCTAGGTCTGCTCGAAAGAAAAATCACAACTAAACAGTCAATAGTGAGTCAGACTTAAAACACAAGGTACTTATTCTGCCTTGAACATATTAGCTTTGAACTTGGAAGAATATTAATTTTTCGTGATGGCTGAGCATCTCTTGGAAGAATTATGATGCAAAAAAAAGAAAGAAATAAGTTTTATTCGACCTAGGAAGAAAAATATTATTTAACCTTTAGATTGCTGGGAATATAAAGAGGTCTATAAAAAAAAGTCGCAAAAAAGTATATTTGTATGACAGATACATCCTATGTGTAAAGTTCTCGTCACAAACTCGTATATCAATAAAGTTACTTTCCCGCTTTAGTCGAAAGGTTAATGTCGAAAGTTATTTAGAGGCTAGCGATGGTATCTTTTATACCTATATTGTATTTTGTTTTATGTAAAAGTACTTAGTTAAGTTTAACTGGAAGAGCGTAAGCCATTTGGTTCACAGGACTTGACAAAATTGTGAGTACTTTTTGATTACAAAAAATGTATAATGAGATAAATTTGAATAGGTGCATAATTTTTATATATAATTGTACGGGATTGTAAAATTCATGATTCAACATTTAAAATTGCTATTCGATCTTAATAAATGTAAATTGTTTAGTTTACTTCAAATTGTAGTGCTATTTTTTTTTGTTACAAATAGTTGAAGTAATAAATTTTTTCATACTTTATGAAATACTACGTCTCCGATTTTCAATATCTCTGCATTCGGTACATCGACAAACACCTCCCACAATTTTATCAAAATCCATACGACGAAGATGACATATTGATATAACCATTTGCGAAAAGTAGGAATTGAAGTATATTCTCTGATGGATTTTATATTCAAGCTCATGTAACATACTTGAAAAGTGTAATAGAATTTATATTCTAGAACTATACTATAGTTTATAGTATTGATTTACAACTAACAAAGAAAGCCCATACTCATTTGAAAACGTAAGTAGAAATTGCTTTTTATACTTAATAATGAAACCTATACATAGCCCCGCACTTAATTTTCACAGGCCTTAGAAATTGAGATGCAGCTAAAAAGGTTAGCAATAAGTATGTCCATGTATATGACCTTTGTAGAATTGTATATACTGATATTTTTAGATGTATTATTTTAATTTTTAACGCTTATGAGAAATCGTCGAGTACTATTACGACTTCATTATTAGGTATGAGAAAAAAATTTCTTAATAAGTATACATCAAAACCCTTTTCCCGAAAGTTAGGGACTTTTTCCTTGTAAGTTTAAACTTTATCAGTGGTGACCATAAGCATTCGATAAAAGCTCATATGTACAGATATAATCACTTCCTTTTTCTAATTCGCAATTTTAGTAGTCAGAGGTAGACGTTAAATTAAAAAAAAGTCTTATACTAAACTAAATACAAAAAATAATAAAAAGATATAAGTGGTTACAGAATTTTTTACTCAATAATTTACTAAAAATTAACAAATAAAACAATATTTTTATTCTAAAAAAATAAAATTTAAATATATTTATAATATTAAAAAAAAAAATTAATTCCTTCAACATAATAATAAAAAAAACTTTTACTGGGCCAAAAAATATGTCTTATTGAAGTACCCTTGTAAAAATATCTTTACTTAATGTTCAAAAATATCAAAGACTGCTCTAGAAATTATTTATATTATTAGAGTTATTACTGATTTAAATTGGTCCTACTATTTTTGTAATACAGTCAGGTGGTCGTACCGGTTACGCGTCAGTGGAGATCTTCGTGGTGTTCGCAGTGGATAATCTAAAAAAGAATGATTTAAAAATATTGAAAACACATTAAGTATAGTTATATCATGCAACTTAATTTTTAAAATAAAAATCAATATTACTATTTTATTTAAAGTACTAATTATAACTACTAGCGTTTTATTATACGCTGCCAATATATGTCAGCGACTTATTTTCTGTTGAAAACGAATATTTTTAATAAAGAAAAATTATTAAGCTATTAAGCGGACTACTAGTCTAATTTACTGTAAGATTTTATTTATAAATGTTTCCACATGCATTAATTGTGATAGAAAATCCAATATCTTAACTCCGAAGAGTATTTAAATGTTTCTTTTAATAGGTGTACTTCTTATATTTATATATTAAATAAATATTTTATTTTTCTAAAATACACTATACGTGCAGTTAGAAAAATATTTCTGTGTTTTATTTATATTTTAAGCTAAAATTAATATTTTTAAAATATTATCAATTTAATTTAATTGCCTTTGAGCTTTCGTTTATAATTAATAAAACTACACGAAACAAAGGACCTTCGTTACTTGATTAATAATAATATTAATGAATACTTGAAAAAAAATAGAGGATTGCAAATTTTTTATGGTATGATTTGAATGCTTTTCAAATCATACTACATTTTTAATTTTAATAAAAATTCAACATTTAAAGAAACTATATGATTGATTTTATGTGATTACATTATATATTCAAATACATTTTTTTACATTTTTCAATAATGCATCAAGCATGTAATTTAATTTTTGAAAACAGTATTTTAATTCTTACTCTTATTATTGCTCTTAACATTTATTATTTCCGTACAAGTTCCTTATCTATGACTGTTTTCTCACATTAATTCGATAAAAATCCAAGCACGTGTGCGAGTTCTGTTGGAAAATTTTATTTACAGCGTCTACATGTTGCGAATAATAAAAAACGTTTGGGCAAACGTGAATATTAAGCTATGAAAAATATTTTTAAATATAGGGACGGACTGCATGTATTTAATATTATTAAATTATTATTTATATTCACAATTGGTTATAGTCTCGTTTGAATTTATAAGTTTTCAGTAGCAATAAAATCTTGAACGACCCAAATCAGAAAGTCATTTTTCTCGATAAATGATTTCACGTCTATTGTATAACGTACAATTCAAACTCAGTATTGCGCAACCTTTGCAATAACCATTACAATCGTTATAAGTACTAATTGTAATGGCAAAGTCGGCCAGGTGTAAATCACAGTAATTTCAAAGAGAGAAAATAGGGAATTATTTCAAGTATACAGCTTGTCGCAGAAAAACTCGTTAGGTCTTTCAAGTTGTATGTAACTTGGCCAACGTCGATACATAAACCAGCTGATACACGTGCGTCCTCATTACCCGCCATGAAAATAAAAACAACAAAGACAAAGTTGTTGCCATTTGTTTGAGAGATGGAAAAGAGTCGAAAATTTTATACGGTCCTGGTGCGCGAATAGTAGTAAGTATACTCGATTGCTAACATTGTCTTCCGTGGAATTTTTATCGCTACGCGCGCCTGTTTTATTTTAGTTGTGCGCGGGGATCTCCCTGGCCTATATGATAAAACGCTTGCCACAATTTTGCCTATTACGCGCACGCCCGCGGATTGAGTATTTCCAGATTTCTTTAAATTCCTTTCCGAAAACGACTGAACTCATTCCTATAAATATAATACGATAGAGACTTTATCAAGCTCCAACCAACGTGAATTTCTTCGGATAATGTCGTTTTTTCCGTTTTACGTCGTATTGAGACATCCAGCATTTAACGATATACGAAAGAAAGAAGTCAATCCACAGCTAACGAAATTTCCCCGTTACAATCGATGTATATCTTTTGTACGTATAAAATTTTACTGGCAAACGAAAAAGTTATAAAACAAGAATATAAAGGAGAGTCCTGATGGGAATTTAACCTCAAGATATTAAAACGGCCAATATATATATACATATAGGCATCGTATAATACTACCGAGAGGCTGAGCGGATTTTCCCAACAACCATAGCTTCCACCACAGCTTTCTACGCTCTTTTCACGTTCTATAAACGCTGAACGACAATCCTGCGCTTCTAATTCCGCCAGGCAGGCGCGCGTTTATATTTATTTCGAGAAAACCACTGCTGCGCAGCGCGTCGTACTCTCCGCGCTATAGCGTCTTTTTCAATTATTATTATCCCGATTTGTAATAAACAGAGATTGCGTCGAGGATTGATTGCAAGATTATCATGTTAATAAAAGAAGTATAAGAGGAGTATGCAATGGACGGACTATCGTAGCTTGATTACGTACAAGAATAGATTTACGTGGAAAATGTATAGAGAAGAGAGAAAGAGAGAGAGAGAGACTATTGCGAGAGATTGCATCAAACTAAATCCGATTTGGAAAAAAAAGAGCGAATACTGCTCGGTGGTGTATTATATACATGTGAGAATATATAGCTTGAGAACGGGAGTTGCGCGTCGTCGAGCGCGCAGTGCGAGCATTACATCGGACTACACGCGCTGCTGGAAACGCGTCAAAAATGTCGATCTAATTCAGTTCTTAACAAAATAATCAGTGCCGCGGAAGGCAATGGTTTATTCGTATATCTCTAAAAATAATCCTCAAGTCGGCTGATATAATTGCAAAAAGAGTGACGAATGCTTTGTTAACGGCTTCTGCTGCGCAAAAGAATTTTTAAATAAAACTTTATACATACGTAAATTGTATATATATAAAAGCGTCTCACAAGTTATTGTTAAGGTCTAACGTAAGCTTTATTCTTTATCTACCAGCTATAATTTTGTAAAACTTATGCCTCAACTTTTTAAAATTAGTACAAAGGTCATCGAATAAGAATTTAATTGTATTCACCAATGTACATATGGATATAGTCCAATCTTGGATTATCGCTATATCGCTTTCGTGGTCCTATTAATATTGTGTCGTAAAACTGACAGAATTTATATTTATGGATGCATAATGCAGTGCAAAATAATTTTAATAGCCAGTGAGAATGTATTCCGTTGATGATACATATGTAATCGATGCTTGCGGTGTTTTCGTTTGGTTTGTAGGTAAATCGATGGACTGTACCACAGTTCATTGCTGTAAAATATATATGAAAAATCATAACATTTGACAAACAAGAATACAAAAATTGATAATGTTGGATCACATATGTAGATACACTGAAACCACGCCTTTGAAAAGTGTCTTTTGTATTCGATACTTGAAGCTATAATAAACATCTTTAACCAAAGATATATCTGATACAATACTTTAAAAAAAGACATCTTTCATTTCCGCGTACCACTCGCAATTCGCAAAAACGATGTATACACAATGATTTTTATAGCGTCCCTTTTTTTCTCAAAAATTCGTCAGCAGCAGGTAAAGAAGTATTTCAACAGTTTTTGTAATCCCCCAACGTCAGACTCGCAGTCTCACGTAACCCTGAAAAGTCTGAGAAACTATTTCGTGTAAACTTCGTTTCAAGCGTTAATGTGTTAATATTTGGTCTGCGAATATGTAAAATCACGTTATTTCCCCAAAGCTCGTTTCACACTCGTATACAGCATCGCATATAGCTTCAAACCTTGTTATACCGACAAGCTGCACTTTAGATTTTTTATATCCAACTGCACGCCAATAAACTCGCTGCGCAACAAACAGAAGCACTTCCAACGACAAAAAAAGCACGTTAATGCCATAGTCTATTTAAACTCGCTAATCGAACATACGAATGTGTGCCGTGTACAAGCGATTATTAGCGGTATCAGAGACGACATTAACCGTGCGCGCAATTATAAGCGTTAAGAGCCAACGGATATCCCCGAGCAATTTATTTAACGCTTATACTCGATTCTCTCTCTGTGTTGTAATATTTATTTTAATGCACGTTGGCTGGCCTAATTCGCTCGTATACGAGAGCCTAATGGAATCCTGTCAAAAACGCATCGTACACATACACAATCTAAAAACATTTATAATCGCAGCTCTGGCAATGGCATTCAACACAGCTTGGACGGTATACTTCAAGCCATCGGGTCTCTTAAATATATCGGTCAAAAGTCAATAAATAATCGCGTCATGGCCTCGATTAATTACTCAACCAAGAAAAGAAAAAAAAAGAAACATCGAAGAGATCGTAACGCGTACGTTCGAAATTTCGTATTTAAACGTCCTGCTCTCCCCTCCAGAATTCCATTGTTGTTTAAAAAAAAAACAAAAAAAAAAAGAAGAAGGAAAGAAAGCAACCCTTCTACTGTATACGTAAAAATTTCAGTTGCGTATATATATGCTCCGAAAAAGTCGCGTTCGGTGCACACGAAAACGCTCGGTAAGAGATAAAAAAATTTCCACGACACACACCGGCACACACAGCACATGAAGCAATGTGTCTTGCGAGCACACAAGTATATATATCGGCGCGACTGCACACAGATAAAGCAAGAGGTATATTATAGGCGTTCGCCAAGCGCGAAAAACTGGTGGGACTTTGAAAAAGCATAGAGTGAGTGAAAGAATATTGTAATATAAAAAAAAGAAAAAAAAGAAGGAATCGGGGCGACGGTGAGTATAGCGTTTATATATATATACATATAGGAGGCATCAGGAGGAGAAAGTCGGCGTCGGGTTTATATACAACGCACGCGAGGTTGCCTCTCTGTCTCTCTCCCTCTTATGCTGTTCGTCGTAAAAGGCCCTGGCCTGGTGTGCAACAAACAGCGAGAAAACGGAGCAGAGCAACTGACGGGGCCGCTCGCGAAGGGACTTCCGGGGGTCATCGCTTAATACACAGTAGCCGGCAGTCCCCTCGAACTCACGTATATATACACACACACACACACGCACGCACGCACGCACGCACGCACGCACGCACGCACGCACGCACGCACGCACGCACGCACACACACACACACACACACACACTGTACACGCATCCTCGTCAAACAATTCCTTATGCACTCGGGGAAAAATGTGTCGGGCTCTGTAGTTTCTCACCTCTCGCTCCTCTCGGCCAGGTTCTCTCTCTCCTTTTCAGCCTTATTTTTTTCTTTCCTCGTTGTTCCCGTTCCCTCCTCTCTCACCCTGCTCTTCTGTCTCGTACTCTCTGTGCCTCTCTCTCTCACTCTTGTACACACTTGCCTCCACGCTCACGTACAAGTGTAGCGAGGCCGACGATGGTGTCGTCGTCTCGGCGCGGCGGTCATGTTCCTCCAGCACCGACGACAACAGCAGGCCCTGATGCAACTGCCTCCTCGGCGAGCAGAACTCGGCTGCAGCAGCACTTGGGCCGGACTACTTGGGCGTACAGCCTCCAGTGTGGACTTGGCTGCAGCGGTTTGAGGGGGCCCCGAGATTCTCTCTCTCACTCTCTCGGCGAGCTGCCGCTGCTGCTGCTGCCCCTTGGTATATAATTCACACAGCTCTCGCGGGGGCTGGCACAGAGGCACAGGCAGGCAGGCTGTATAGCTTCCTCTCTCAGCGACACACAGCCATTTTGTTGTAGCCGCCTGTCTTTCTTTCTCTCTCTCTCTCTCTCTCTCTGTCTCGCACACTCACTGTGTATACGATCGCAGCAGTTTTGCTCCGTTCTATCTATTACTCTCTCGCTCTCTCTCGCTGTACTCGCGCTCGCTCCGACAGACGTCTGTGTGCTCCTCTCTTGCGTCCCCAATTCTTCTTCTCTGTCGCTCCAACGTAAAATATACGGGGGTTTGTCTGGACGTCTGGATGTTTTGGGTTAAAAGCCGTCCTACCTTCGCAGGACTTGGTTACTCGGCACTCGGTACGCCGCAGCTGAACGACTGGAGGACAAGGAGGTCTGCCTCGTCGTCGTCGTCGCTGTCGCTCCCGTTGCTGTTGTCGTCGTCTTCGTCGTAAGCTCCGTCGCTGCTGCTGCTGCTACTGCTGCTGCACACATTTTATTCACCGCACGATTATCACACGTTCTCGCGTGTCTCACACTCTTTAGCACAGTTTTCAAAGCAGAGATGATTCACAATGAGATATATATGTGTGTGTGTGTGTGTATATGTATGCACGTTTTAAAAGGCTCGAGGATATAACTTTGTTGAAGTGGAGGAGGTATATATTGCTGGTAGTCGTCGTGGGGCCTCTCGATGTGTATATATGCTCGTCGTTCAAGTCCTGGGTTACCTTATAATATACAATTCTCAACGGCTCATATTCCTCCGCACTTGCCTTGTGCAGTGTGTGTCCCGTCCCCGCACACGACGGCCTCTCTCGCTCTTTCTCTCTCTGCTGTGTCTACGTCGTCGTTCTTGTTCGGTGTTGCGCGTAACCTCGCGCGCACTGGGCAGAGAGCGACGGCCAACCTGCACACGTATATACACACACGCGCGCGAACACACACGCACACCGAGATCGCGCGCGCCGCCGCGGAGTTCTCTCTTTCCTCTCACAATGCTGCTGCGCTGCTTCTGGCCTCACGCAGCCACGCACGTCCACTGAGCGAGATACGACGACGGTGGCGGCTTACAACAGTCACGTCGTCGCTCGGAGCAGCCCAGGCCACAGCCAAAGAAGCGGACGGTTCTGCTACTGCGGCGGCGCTGCTGCCTGACGCGAGATATATATATATAGTAGGTATATAGGGAAACATCCAACGGTCTCTGGTTGGGGGCCGTGTCTATGCAGTGAAGTGAGTATGTGTCAGTGGAAAGCGAGAAAGATGAATGGGAGAACGAGAGAGAGTGAGCGAGAGGAGTGGAGGAGGTATATATATATAGTGTATAAGCAACCTGACCCGAACGTTTGTTCGACTTGCTGATAGGATCGTTTCAGAGCAGCTCGGTTTTGCTCGCTCCGTCTTTCGCACTGTCTGCAGTTCTTTGGAAAGTATCGCCAACTTTAGAATTTTTTGGGGGAATTTTAAATGAGATTAGACAGTGAACGATTATTATAATTTTTATAAATATTTACTGTTGATTGCATTAATTATTACTCAGTAAATTATAAAATATCGAAAAGATACCAAATGAAATGGAAAACAATTACTTAAGCAACCCTTACTAAAAAGTTAAATACTTCTATTTTCCAAATGAAAATTTTTTAAAGCATAAAGATTTTTACATTGCTTTCACGCTTTCACAGCTTTTTATAGAAAACATTTTATAAAAATTATAAAGAAATTATTTAAAACGATGTTATACAACGAAAATACCGTAAATAAATGGAAAATCGATAAAAGAAATTTTTTTAAGTCAAAATTTCTTCTAATATACCTACTTTATTAATTCTATATAACTAATACAACTTACTACTTCTTTTATATTTATATAAACAACGCTCCAATGGTAAATAATACTATTACCTGCAGCGCAGCTTGCATCTTTATCTACAGAAGACATTACAGACGTGCTAAATGGTACATTTATATTTTAATATATGAGGCGTTTCACGTCAACTCTCCAAGCACAGCGCGCGAGCGCCAAAACACGCTGTGTTCAACTCGTGTTTAAACTACCTAAATGAACTCAACAAAAATATGTAAAACATAGATTTTGTGTATTTTTTTCTCAGCTTTCCAATGGTGTAAGTATTTTTTCCGAAATTTTTTATTTTCACCTTTAAAAAATATAAAATATGTTATATCTCGAAAAGTGTATTTTTAATATTTTTTTTAATACTTTTAATCGAAAGCTGAGGAAATTTTACATAGAAATCAATGTTTTGCACAGAGTGCAAATAATATTTACTATAAGATACACAACGCGAAACAGAAGACGTACCGCCGCTCCGACGCGCCCGGCCCGCCTTACCGCGGTGCGCTATCC
>UELV01174761.1:5478-27792 GCA_900490015.1 Megastigmus stigmatizans | reverse complement strand
ATTTATACTTTTTCGTGACTATTTGTTTTCAAACAATCATTCACGGTTTAATATTAAAATGCCCAACTGACCCGCCAGGCTCACCATGCCCCATCTTCCCCTATTTGTTGTTAGTAAATTATATACAAGCAAAATATACAATATATACATATATATATATATCTGACGTCCATGACGTCCACGTGACATCAAAATGTTTATTGTAAGATTAGTACTTACAAATTGTAAAATGTTTACCTTGCGCAGGATGTACCTTCATACATTTTTTAGCATAATTTTATTAAATACTTAGGACGTAGAATACAATATAAGTATTTATTAGTCAATTATCCACTTCTAATTGTTTTCAAAATATCGAAGACGTATATGTCGAATACCTAATATAATCACAAATTTCCGAGCCTGCAGATTGTTCGGAATACGCGGATGCATTGTGAATTATTAATGTAATAAAATTATTTGAAGAATATTGTTATTGCAGTTACTAGTTGATACTTTTTATAACAATGTGCTCAACACATTAAAACATATATTTACTATTAATTGAATTGGTTGATTGACAATAAATTCTAACCTTAGAATGAGTGGAAAAGCAAATGCATCAGGTAAATCTAAAAATAAAATAGTTCATAAGTGTAAGTGAAATTTTCTTACTTGATTTCTATACTACAAATGAAATTTTATATAGGAGCCGTTGATCCAGTACAAGAAGAATTAGCTGGCAGAGTAAGAGAAGTTGGAAATCATGCAATTTGGAGTTTATCAAGCTGCAAACCAGGGTTTGGAGTAGATCAACTAAGGGATGATATCACAGAAACTTATTGGCAATCTGATGGGCAATTACCACATCTTGTAAATATTCAATTTCGCAGAAAAACTACCATTCGGGATATTTGTATCTACACAGACTATAAGCTTGATGAAAGCTATACACCCAGCAGGTATTTAAATATTAATATTAATTAATTTGATCAACACTAGTATATTATTGAAAATAAATTTACTTTTTTAATTAATTAATATAATCTTAATAGTTCACATAAATAATAATATTTTTATATTAAATATTTAATTTTAGTTAATTTAAAATATTAATATTGTTATTTTAGAATAAGCATAAGGGCTGGAACAAATTTTAATGATTTACAAGAAGTGGAAGTGATGGATCTTAGTGAACCAAGTGGTTGGGTAGTAATACCCATAAGAGACGATAGTGAACGTCCTATTCGAACATTTATGATTCAAATTGCTGTAATCAGTAATCATCAAAATGGCAGAGACACTCATATGAGACAAATAAAAGTACACAGTCCAGCTGAAGATATTCTTGGACCACATTCTCAACTAGTTCCTGGGCGTTTCTTAACAAATGAATTTCAAAGATATGCTACTATTAGATAAAATAAATCTTTACATCTCATTAAAATATTATTTATATTATTTATAATAAATTAAATATTATTTTTAACAAATTAAATTTATTAGCTTTCTTATAGATTATTATTCACATTATATTAGAAAGTTGAAATTTAATGAAATTAAATGATGAATGTACACTGAAGACAATGTAAACAAAGGATATGTTATCTGGCTTAGTAGTATAGTTTAGCTTTGGCCGTTATAATTCAGTTGTACTGTTGTGTTTACAGTGTTAAGATCATGGCTATTCTACAATTAGAAGCTATTATTTTTATGTCTATTGTTTTAATTAAAATTTCATACACCCAAGATTTGGGAAAGACTATTACTAATACAGAAAGCTTCTTTAATAGTATTACAAAAAAATACGGCAAGTTTTTATCATAAAATATTTTTGAAATGCTAGCTTTGTATATTTATGGTATTTTCCAATATAGATCATGAAGAATTATTTGATAAAAACAAAAAGATGATCGATCAAGAAGTTGATCAATATTTGAAAAAAGTTTTTAAAGACCTTCAAGTTCCTCGTTTTAAAAAGGAAGTGAATACACCAGGTAATAAAGACATCTAAATCATATTTATGTACAATAAAAAAACTTTATTTATATAAATTTGATTTACTTATATACAATTTAGTTAAAATTTTAATAAAATACGAGATTTCTTTGAGTATTAAGCGCTTTTCACTTCAATGCCGAAAAGCTCTTTAAACGCATGTTCCAAGTTGTGGTCCGTTAAGTACTTTAACAATTGTCCCATGTCATTGTGGCGTTCAGAACTAGGAAAACATATTTCCTGAAAGTCGGAAAATTTTCTATAAATATTGAGGTTATCAGTGGAATCAAAATCCTCTTCTATAAACTTTACTAAAATCCTGTGCCAATTCATAGCTTTTACTTGCTGCCAAAAATATTCACAATCATCGAATGCTCCTTCTACACAAATGATTCCTGGTTTTCCAACAAAACTAAAACCAGTTAAGGAACAATCTTTTGCCAGATCTACAATATTTTTTCTTTTGACTTTACTGTAGATATGATGACTGTAAATCCAGTATCGTCTGAAATCAATACATTTATTTTTAAAGCTACTATCTTTTGATTCATTTTTGTTTTTTTCATTAAGAGTGGAATTCTCCAAATATGTTTCTGCATTATCTTGTATCCATGAAATTAATGAATAAATGATAGGTTCGCCTTTTTCTTGAGATTCAGTGAAAGCTGATAGAGCTTTATTTAAATTCATTTGTTCATTCCGATCAAGTGCAGAACTTCTGCAGTAAATTTCTGGATTGATGTGGGGATAATCCAATGGTAAACTTACAAGAAGTTCAAAAACACCCTAGATGTACGCAAATAAAATTTTAGAATAATAAAAGTTGTTGATAATAATTCTTAACTTTATGTTATACCTTTGGAGTTGAAATTTCAATGTCGTATTCTAATCTTTGTGGAATCTCAATTCGATTCCCAGTAGTAAAATCATTGATATCTGCCAAGTTTCCATGATCCGATACTGTTAGTTCTTTTGGATAGACTGACTGTAATGCCTCCAATTCGAAAATTTGTGTCGTTAAATTTTCTTTTATGTCTGACATTATGGACATTGTATTTAATAATAAGTTTATTATGCATACGGAGCATATGTCAGCAAATTTAGTCAGGAAAGAATAAACACTTTGTTTTAAAAATTGAAATATAAAAAGACTTAATAAGAGTTTTTAAAATTGTTTAAAATTCATACAAAAATAACGAAATATTTGGCTTTAAAATTATAATAATAAGTTGCTCAAGCCCATCGAAACCCGTTCCTTGTATAAGTGAAAGTGAAAATAAAGTCTTATCAGAGCAGACGATAAAGGTAAAAATATCAAAACACACATGTAGGTACCTATATATGAGCTAGATCGAGTATTCGAGCATTAGTCTTGAAACACTGCGCCGAATGTTCGCGCAGAAATTCTTAGGAGGCGCTTATTTTGAAATGTAAGTAATTGAATAAATTCCTTTTTTGGCCAACTCGTTTATTTTTAATGTTTCCAGAACTTAAAATGCGTATTATATACATTTACCTTTTAAATACAAAAACATTGTGTTTCTGTTTTCTTTACACTACTTTTTCAACTTTTCCCTTAGGTATAATATAATTTAATAGGAACTGATTTCTTTTAAATTAAGTGATTTTTAATACTTTAAGGAAATGTATAATTCTTGCAGTGTCTTCTTCTCAGTTACAAAAGCTTTGCGGGGTTTCTTCTATTGTAAAAATAATAAGTATAATATAGCAATAAATTTATTAAATATAAGTAATAAACAGATATGTTTTAACCGCATTAGTATATAAGGTATACTTTAATTGACAAAGACCAGAGTAAATGATCGACCGAAACTTTGACAATTAGTACATATTATACATATTTTATTTTAGATAATAACTTTGAACGATTATTAAAACGATCTATATACTTATAGGCATGACCACTACTCTGAAATCCCTTGTATTTCCCTTTATAATATTGAGACTTATAAAACTTTCAAATAAATTTAAATAAAAACTACAAAACATTTTTGTTTTATTTTTTATATTTATATAGGAATCTTCAATGATTTGGAGGAGATCTTAAGTTCAAATATTTCCGATGTAAGAGACATCAATTTTTTTAAAAACTCAAATGGATATGAACAATGGTTCGGCATTATATTGACTTCTTCTGACATAATTGTATATCGTCATTTAATTGTAAGTCTAATTCATTGAATATAAAACAATACATACATAATACTTATAAGTATCTTAAGAAAACTGATTATAATGCTATTAATTATTTCACTTTTTAGGACAACACACTTGAAGCGTTAATTTCCTACGATGTTATCAATGCTTTTAGAATTCACGTTATAAAATTAAATGGAAGAATTTTGTTGATTGCACAAAAGACAAATAGTATGCAGATTTTTCGTTTGATTATGCAAGATGGAATGTGTTTAATTCAAGAAATACGAAATTTTGATATTCCTTATTATACCAGAGATTTATGTTTTTGGTATGCAGCAAACCAGTTGTTATTAGGTAATAATTCTGACATATTCTGTCATTGTATAAGTTTTAATTGTACATGTGTATTATATTTGTACCTTATGCATGTAATTTGTGATATATTTATTTATAATTATTTATAAATAATTCTTTAATTACATATTTAAAAATTAATTAGGTGTAAAAATATCCTTAAAAATTCTTGATGTTTCTAAGGCAGTTTAATTAATAATTGAAATGATATTGATTTCTATTTTAATTAATCATGGCTTCTGCATAGATTTTTATATAAATTAATTTATTCAAAATTAGTAAGCCAAGTTATATGTATGCCTAGAATTTGGAATCCTATTCAACTTTTGATTATTTTAGGTGTAGCTTTTGCGTCTGAAATTCATGTGTATTCTTGGAATGACAACGATTTCGAACACGAACAAATAATACCAATTTCAGCCAAATTTTTGGAACCATTTCAGTTCGGAGAGTCAATGTTTCTGGTTATTTCGAGCTCACAAAAGACCTCGATCTTTGAGTATTTTTTAAATAGCCGTCAATTTGTTAGTATTCAATCAATCGACAGATCCTTTAGCGATGCAACCATTCTACAACTGGGAAAAGGACTCTCGCGAGAGTTCTTTTTGGCTCTATCCAACGGCAAAGGAACAATTTTATACAAAGCCACGATGGAGCGTGTTTTTACGCCCTTTCAACAGATTTCACCCGCCGATCAAATAGTCTCCACCACTAGAAACAATACAGCTCTGCTGATGCTTCTTCGGGACAATGTAGTCGATATATATCAGTATGATGGTTGGCGATTTGTTCTGCTGAACTTTCAGCTTATCGGCATCAAGAATTTGAAAATGATTGTATTCAAGGGCGAAGAGCATGTGCTTACTCAGAGGGTCGACGATATTTGGAATTTAAACAGGTTTGGAAGATTGTTTAAATATAAAAGCTTTAATTATAAATACTAGTAAGATATAGATAAAACTTTAACTAACTACTTATCACAATTTTTATATTTTTGTGTCTGTAACTTGCATTTACAAAGGATAAATTGGATGAGTGTTGAAGAGCCAATACATCCTAATTTAGAATTAAAACAATGGTGTTTAGCCGCCCAAGAAAAAGTAAATAAACTAATTCCGATGTCATTGCCTGAAATGAATAAGCCAATACGAATTCCTAAAGGCCAAATACAAAAGCTTACAGTTAAAATGGTAAGTTACCGATTTTTATACAATGTTTATTATGTCTAATGTATAGGTAATTAATTTTAAATATAACTGAAACATTTTTATGCATTGTTTAAACGTTTTCAATTAAATATTATTTAATAGGTAAATGGAATGAGTATTGAAAAGATGCATAATTTAACAGAACGATATAATCACTTAATCTCTCGTTTATCCTCAATAAACGAATCTTTGAACAGGAGAACATTTGTAGGAAATCCACACTTCGTTACACTACGAGCAAAAAACGTTAGAACAAAATGCACTAAACAGTGTAGCGCAAGAAAGTTGATAGCCAAATTACCGTGCGATCTTTTAAAAATTAAAAAAATTAATGATGATACGCAGACTCTTCGGTTTGAGCAGGTTAAAGTGGATACATTAGATGGATTTCCTTGTCCAAAGGCTGGCATCAAGTTAGATCAAGTAAATGTAAAAGGATTAATTAATGACATTTCATTAGATGATTTGGAAAGTAATGCATTAAAAAAGTCAGGGGAACAAGTCGTTACTGGTAAGACTAATTGTTTTTACACCATCTTTTGTAAAATATTCTATCGCTACAAAATAGTAAACATCAATTTGTACCGTTCAAATAGGACAACACATTTTCACAAACTTGCACGCGAACATCGTGAACGCTTCCAACATCGACGTGGCTTCCTCTTATACCCGCCAAAAGATAAAAACGATCGCCGTACACGCAAACGACTTTCATCTGGTAGACGGTGGACTCCTACCATTGAATGGTGAGCCAGTGACAATGACCGGCACGTTGAACTGTTCCAAGGCAAAGTTCACCGGATTGATCGATTTACGTGCTGGCATCGTAGGCAGAAACATAAAGAGAATTTCGCCGATGGTATACTTTCAGGGCTATCACGAATTGAACGGAAATTACGTCCTCAATAATGTTGTGGTAAAGCAGTTACTGGCGACGAAAGACATTGCCAGACCTCAAGGCAAATCACTCACGGAAATTGCACAGAAGGCGATTCCGTTGAGCGGCAATGTTCCCGTGCGCTTGACTTTATTCAAGAATTCTACGGTTCGTAATACCGTCATTATTTCATACTACATAATTGAATAATAGAGCTTGAGATTTTTTAAATATAATAAGAAAAATAAACAAAGATTGTATTAATATGTGGCAGTAGAAACAGACGAGCATAGAAAGACCATGGTTTCAATTCAGTCAAGTTTTTATCAACTTTCCCATCAAGAAATTGTTGTTAATTTATTTTAAATTTAATATTTTTCCATGCTGTAAATTACACTTTTTATTTCAATCTTTATTTTTTAATTATTATAATTGTTTTTGATGTATAAACTTTTCGAATAACAAGAGATACTTTTGACTCTTTAAATTTTGAATACGTTTTTGTAAAAACTCTTACTTTCTTTTCATTTTATATTAAAAACATAAATTAATAATATGCAAAATATAGATTTCAAAAAAGTAAATAGTATGGTAAACAATTTTTGTTCAAAAAAGATATCAATTTGAAAATCTTTATTGGAGTAAATTAGCTTAAAAATATAATAACATACTCCATAATATTATGATCTGATTAAAGTAAAAGTATATTTTATACAGGTGTGGACGAATATTACAGCGCCAAATTTATCAAGATGGTTGGCTAAAAAAAATCCTCAAATGGTCAAAGTTATTGGGAAAAAAATTGCTTTAAAAGATGTAAAATTGTCGGATTCAATATATTCGACTCTACCTATTCCAAAGTAAGCATTTAACTTATTATTTTTTATGGACATAATAATTATTTTATACAAAGTTTTCATTCATTTTAGGATTCATGCTTATGTATGCAGTATCGGTGCAATATCACCTGACATAAAAACGTCTGCAATAAGAATTGGTGGGGCAAAAGCAAAGCTTGTCAAAAGTGATAATGTATATGGTGCAAAAAAGATTGACGTTGTAATTCAGAATTTAGTGACTTCTTTAGATCAAGCTGATTGGTCTGAAAAAATATTTACTGGCGTTATAACAGCAGAAAATGTTAATATTTACAATTTTGAAAACAGCTCTTTTGCTAGTAAGTTCAAATTAATGATTTTATTTAAAAAATGGTAGCCGTTATTAAATCAAACTTTTTTCCAAAAAAAATCAATTCAATAAGATAACCTTATTTTGATATACAAATTAAATTTAGAGTACCCATAATATAGAAAATATACATTCTGTGCTGTATTTATTTTACACAATTGCTGAGTTAAAATTATTTATCATTATTAGGTTTTCAAGATTCGAAATTCAAATGGTATCATCCAAATGTTTTCAAAGGATCTGGAAAAATAAAACATCTAAAAGTAGCTTCTCTTACAACTTTAAAGGGCATAAAAGTTCCTTCTCCTACTGAAATGTTGAATTTGATTGTTGAAGGCAATTTCCAGTTAAAAACAATTAATGGCATTAATTTTGATGAATTCATAAAACATATTGTCCGAATTAATGAATCTATTACTATGACAAATGTTACATTTGGTAAATTAATTTTATTAATTTTATGCACTAAAAAATTTGAGTTTTTTTTTAAAGTTTATGCTTATTCTTAGAAGGACATGTCCAAGTTGATGACACCGAAACAGCAAACATCAATATCGATTTACAGAATCTTAGTAACAGTGTTTATTTAGGAAAGAAAATAATTTCTGGTGATTTAGAAATAGAAAATGATCTTTCGGTTCCAAATGTCTTTACTTTCCCTCTGACAGAAGACGTTAAAATTTATGTGGTTGAAGGTTTGAATTTTGAGTAATACTATCATTGATCTTGCTTGTTAGCAGGTCTTTCGTTGTTTACGACGACTAGCACGTTTCAATCTCCAGAAAAAATACCAATCTTTTGATGAATGTAACTTGAGTCCAAAAGACTGTACGAGAAGTTTAAAAAACAAAAACAAATTTCGATATTATTCGTTTGAATTTAAGTTAGGTACAATCATCCGAAACTAAGCTTTTTTTTTTGGAAAATTGAAATGTGCTAGTTTTTGTAAACAGCATTGATACAACTTGTATAATCTACAGACAAAATTTTGTTATAAAAAAAATTTTGAATGTAATTAATTGAATCCGAATCATTTAAATTGAATACGCTATTATTCAAAAGCTTATAAGAAGTCTTCTGCTTTAGAAAATCAGGTGAGAAATCAGGTGATTTTTTGACACGAGACATCACCTGATTTCTCATGTGATGTGCATTTCGTTTTTAATAATTAAAAAAATATTTAAAACACGAATTACGTCAGATCTAGCGTGAAGTATATGTGTTATCATCCGGATGAAAACACCTAAACAGGGAGCTTAAGCTAAGTTATTTACATTTTAGCGTTTTTTTATTTAATCAGAAGATTGTTAAAATGTAAATAACTTCACTTAGGCCCCCTGTTTAGGTGTTTTCATCCGGATGATAACACATATATGTCACGATAGATCTGACGTAATTCGAGTTTTAAACATTTTTTTAATTATTAAAAACGAAGTGTTCATCACATGAGATGAGATATCAGGTGATTTCTCGTCAAAGTTAAATCAAAAAGTCAGGTGAAAAATCACCTGATTTTTTAAAGCAGGGTCTATATAAATCGGACTAAAAAAGGTGGAATCATGAAAAAATATTTATTAAAAATAATATTGTGAAAGATTAGGTCCTTCATTTGTTACAGCAACCCATGAAAACTATTTTACTTGACTAAATAATGTGAGTAGAAGACATAATTATTTTCAACTGCACAAAGTAGATACGCAATTCTAAATCTCAATATATAAAAAACCGGATATTTCACTCGACTCTGATTTATTTAGCTATATATTTAGTTAGTTATTTATTTAAGTCTTAGGTCTAAGCCATAAATTTCATTATCGATTATTTGGGTAATCAAATTTTAATGACTTAAAGCATTGGAAAAAAAGTATACTGACGAAAATCGGTTTCGAAATATGACTTTGAAATAAGCTTACGACCTCAACTGCAGAAAAATAGAATTAAAAATGTGAGACCCTGAACACATAAACCGAATTTATTCGCATTTCTCCTTTATATTAAAAATCGAAATTTTACGATTTCCTATAAAAAAAAATAAAAATTCACATGATTATTTCAATTTCTAACTGTATAAATTATATATTGTCAGGGTCAGTGACTTTTAAGAAAGAACCAAGAGTTGATAACATGAATGAAAAAAACTTATACGAATTGATATCAGAAATATGGATGCTTGATCGGCCAGCTGTTTTAACAGGAAAATTAACCATGAAAAATATTTCAGCTTCGCAGTCTTTAGATAATTACGTAAGATCTAACAAATAATTTTTCTACTTACCCAGACGTAAATAAATTTGAAAACTACGTAATTATATAATTTTGTTTTTTTCTGAATTAGAATTTACTGCACACGCCAGCCTACGGTTCCTGGAAATCTTTTGAAAGTCGTTTGTTGAGTAAAACAAAATTACAGAACATTGACGTTCCTGTGCACTTCAGAGTAGCTAAAATTCCTAATATAGTAACTAATGGCAATTCTATATTACATTCATCTGATCAAGATTTGAACGATCTAGTGCATATGACTTTGAAAAAGAATGAAAATCTATTGATACAAGATAAGTTTCGTTTTGAGGAACTTATTATCAAAGGTAAAAACAATGGAGTTTTAGAATTAATATTAGCATAAATTTTTTAATTCATTCATTTATGAAAATTGCTGTTGTCTTCAAAATACTTGTCATTGACTAAAATGTTATTCTTTTTAGACGACATGAAGCTTTACGGAAAGATAAATAATTTAAATTTTTCTTCTGATGTTGCAAGATACGACGTTGAAGTAAATAAAATAACTGGAAAAAAAATTATAGATGAGCTCACAGTGAGCAATTTAAGAGGCTTGAATTTTAGTGAATGGGCCCAAAATGTTTTGATGGAATCTGATATTAAACAATTAGTTATCGTTAATGGGCGAAAAACTTTCAGTACATTGAACGCGCGCGTACTAGAGTAAGTAACAAAATTATAATATTTATACGTTGAAGCCATAGCAGGCTACTACTATGATTTGTATGATAATCACTGATCTTACGAATAAATAAACATTTATTTGAACTAGCGTGAGTGGCACAGTCTTTGGTAAGAAATTAGAAGATTGCCTTATGAAAATTGGCAATCAACTTATCGTAGCTCCAAAAATAATAAAAGGCTCACTACGTACTCCGTCAATAAAGATCAAAGGAACGATAAATAACGTTAAATTAACTGAATTTACAAATAATCAACTGAAAAGACAAATTTCACTACAAAGAATAAAAAGCAAAATGATGTTTAAAGCTGATTTACAAGTCTTGGGTAATGTCACAATCAATGGAATGTTTGAAGGTGTTGCGCTGACAAAGAACGATATGATTAATGAAACTTTCACGCCTGCAATGAAGGCTATTGAATACCTTAAGCCCTTTGCTAATAAAATAAAAAATACTATTAAACGTAATGATTGCCATTTTATGTTATATTTAAGACTGCGTCTAAAAGCCAAACTAATTTTTTATTTTTATTTTAGATCGAGCAAAGTTTTGGGATAAATTTGAATATATCCAAGACAACACTTTATTATACGTTAATGCTCTGACGCCAACAATAAACGAACCTGTGAATTTTGATGGATTAGGAGAATGCATTCTGATAAGTTCGTCAAAAGTAGAGTGCAATAAAACAAATACATTTTCCTTGAAAATGTTTACAAACTTGTCAAGGATATTGATAAACAAAATATTATCAATAGAAAATGTTCCACTTGTAGTACAAATCCATTCGGGTTCAAAAAGTAGAATAATCATCTATATGTTTAATTACAACACAAATTCGTTTGATATTGAAAATAGTAAGTGCATTACATAATTCTGTTCGTCAGTGAAAGAAGAATGCTATTCGGTTTTGAGTTAAAGAGAACTGCTGCCTCGTTTTCGTTTGAATAATTTAGATCATATAAAAAAGCTCCTTTTTGACAATCGCGAAAATATCACCAATTTTTAAGTCTGCACAAGCTTCGATTCAGGGCTACAATTCGTTTTTCTCTTTTACAGGTGTACGAGCCCCTGGAATAACTGAAGCCGCGGTATCAGTTGACGATCGTGTGGTGTGGATCGCTACCCGCCTCAAGTCGCAGATGTTGATCTTACGGTACGAGCCTTGGGGCGACCTCCAAAAGTATCATCTGCCAGACTCGGAATTCTTTAAGCTCGATCGAGTCCCGGCGACCAATGAGCTTATATTAGTGCGCGAGGATGGTATGTGGAAACTCGAAGGCCTCGCGGGACCGATGCACGTGTTTAAGGCTACTTTGCGTGCTGACAGTATCGAAACTTTTTCAGTGGATGGAGAATTTTACGTGAAATTAATTAGCGATAATAATGATACGAAGTTGCTTAGAGCGAGATACGTAGGCGTGTAAAGATAAACTTTTAGGTAGCAGAGGCGCTAAAATGAAAGTAGTTTTCGTTTATTGTGTTGAAACAATTGTAAATATTGCGTGAAATCTACCGTGCACCGTTAAAAATAAAATAATTTATTATTTTGTAACTGCGCTTTCTTGTTTATATATTTGTACTGTTATATTTTTTCAATTTCATTACCAGCAAATGAAAGAGTATGTATGTGTTATGTATTAAATTATTATTGAGAATTATTGTAATTATCGAAAAATTGTTGAGTAATTATTAAGCTATAAGTAATTATGTTCGTATTTACGTATTCACAAAAGAATAGTTATTCCTTTGTGACACAACTGTATATCGTATTAAAATATATCAACTATTAATAAACATTTTATTTGAAACATACAAAACATTTATAAATTCAATGTAATACATCGTATATGTAATATGAATAATTAAATTGTGAAAAAATTAATTATAACAATATAGGTATCAACATAGGTTCACTGTTAATAAAACGTAACATATGTCTCAAAGTAGACTCGGAATTGTAGCGGTCGCATTGACGATGCATGGAGGTGTAAATTTCACAAACCTTATAGTATTTTTTACATTTATGTAAGTTGATGAGAGTGTGATGAGAACTCCTACAAGAACTATGAAGTACCCGAACAAGTCAATCATTCTCTGAACGGTAAAGAATTTTCTAGGCTTTTTTATACTTGTATTCAAGTGCATATCGTTCCTCCTATAACAATAAGAAATATTTTACTCGAATATATTATTTCTGTAGAAGTTGTTTAATTAATATTAAACTTAGAAAGTTGACATCTTCAATAAGTAGAATTTCATATACGCGTATGAAGAGAAAAGAATTACCTTGGTCTTCGAATCGAAGGTCGACTTGCATCGACCATAACAGGCAAACTTCCACTTCTCGATAATTCAAGGGTATCGCCAAGATTTCTGGATTGACTGTATTGTTCATCTAATAAGTCCTCCCTGCTTTCGGTATAAGGATTCATCTCCAGATCTTCATCATAATCGTAATAAATAAAAGAGTATCCGTCGTTTCTGTCATCGTCACCGTTGCGAAAACCATAATGTGTGGACCTAAGTCATGAATTCATGCGTGCAAGTGGCATTATTGAAAATTATGCAATATAACAATTTTCTATAGGGGGAAATTATTTAATAAAATGCAGAATTAACTATATGATATTAATAAAGATAATCGATAATCACACCTGGAGTGCACTCGTTTGTCGTTAAAGATTTCCCGATTTTCTATACTTCGTCTATCGGGTCCGGAGCAGAGAAATTCCGGTGCCGAGGCACGACGCAGTCCCACGTGTCGCAGTTCCCGGGCTCTGGAGTACATGAGAGGTGGCAGGACAAAGACCAGAGGACCGATCAAAGTTCCACCTATCAAGGACATGACGATGTCGAAACGTGGCACAGATTCACCGAGTGCCACCCCCAAGAACACGACTGCCGAGCGCATCGCGCAACGCTTCCAGCTGAACGCTGTAAACGATCGTTGGAACATTCAAGCCACAAGTTTCTCCATGGTTATTACAATGTATTATGTATCTATCGAGTGTACAATTTAAAATGGCATTTGCTATCGATGCATGAAAAAATGAGGTACAGTGCAATCAAAGCGATCAGTGGAAATAACGGATAGATATGCAGCGTAAGACTGTTAAACGTACAGCGCTGAACGTGCAGCTGGTCCTCGAGGTGTTGGAAGAGAGCCGAGTGACCGATGGCACTGGACAAGCAGAGCTGCAGCGCGGCTATGAGGATGGCAGCTTGTATCGCTGCGTTCGGAGGCATCACCTGGAGGACGTTCGCGGTCGTGCTCCCACCGTATCGCCAGACAGCCAGACCAGCAGTGATCGCGAATAACGTTCCGCTGGCTAATACCAGGACAGACAAAAATCACTCTGTAGCTTCTCATTGAAATTTCTCAATAATATCGTCTTATTTGTCAAACCAATCGCGAAATGTTCATCTCTGTGCCAGTTTCAGGCTTTTTCTCATATTGCAATTTTATACAACTTACTAAAAAATGACAAAATAACTGCTTTGTTGATGTCTTTTGGCTTTTTCATGTCCACCTGGACTGTCATGAGTGTTGGGTGGACGTCAAATTGAAACGCCAACATGCCGTAGCTGCAAACGGTTCATAGCAGAAATTAAAAAAACCTACACGGAAAAAAAGACTGGGGAAACCGCCGCGCCAAGAGCGGTGTAGCAGCGCCACTAGCAGTAGTGTGCAGCGGCTACTCTGTTTCTGGGGTACTGCCGGTACTGGTTACCCCACTCACTACGGAGAGTTGAAATAATTTCTTTTCTATTAATTATCTCGAAACTTTACACTCATAGAAATCGAATAAAAAACTATTTCCAATGTAAAATTTTACGCTCTTTCAATTGGTGTAAACCATTTTGTTATAGCCTAAGCCGTTCTCGAGATATAAGCAAATAAAACTTTGAAACTCTGTTTTCGCATGGAACCTCTGGAGTTAGGAAGCTGCAAATATGAAAATCGTTTTTTTCGATCCCGATTTACCTAATAACCAAAATGCAGTCGTTTCTATTTCATTTGTGTTTTGTATCTTGTTACTGTACTATGTGTATCTTGTTTATTATACTATAGCATGGGCGAATGGTTCTCCCAGAAAAAGTGAACTGCTCTCCCGTTTGAAGGACAAGCAGCTCGCTGTACGCGTTGATTATCAACAACACCAGTTGAGGCAATTACTCCCCCAGTCTTTTTTCCGTGTACACAATGTTTATTAATATAATAACAGATTGATTAAGTCAGAAAGAACGATATTTATAAGAAAACTTTATTATTCTAGATATAATAGAATATCTTTAAGGGGATGTGCAACCCTCGGAACTCGGAACCTTACCGGTAGTGTCCGTAATTTCGTATTGAACAAAATATATATATCGAAATTTTCGAGGAAAAAAATCTCCGAGAATCCTGCATGGAATTTTATGAAACTGCAATGACATAATGTTCTTCTGAGGTCGTAACAGAGCATTTTTCTCGAAAATTAATAGCTATCTTTATATATTTTGTTCAATACAAAATTATGGATACTACCGGTAAGGTAGGAATCTTTCCGAGGGTCGCACATCCCCTTAAGGAAAATCTTTAGTATTTCGGTGCGGATAATTCGTTCGAAAACGCAAAAGAAAATCCAAGTATCAAATAGTAACACAATTAATACCAATTAATACCTGCGCGTAAATATAGTATTAGGTTTGAGTATGACAAGACGCGCATTTTCGATTTTTTTACGCATTATCTATAGTTAAAGAGGAAGTTAATTATTGCATTTGAAAATTTAATTTTGTATTTATGTAAAAATTACTAATACAGTGATTTTGTTACTGCTATCAGTTTTATTTGAAACATAAATCTGTATGTAATACCCTGAAATGAAGTTTTCCCACGATGGAGATGTTGGTACAGGCCAAAAATTGATATCCCTGTCATCACTTATAATATTCCACCAAATAATTAAAGCTGTTATGAAGACTGTAAATGCAGAGAATGCCACTAACCACCTATTAAAATAATTGAATTTGAAACTGATGCATATTTTAAGTTTTAAACGAAAATGTGACGTATACCTTATTGTTTATTTCTAATATTCTGATTAATTTATATCGTGAATCATTGTATAGTATTTACATTTACTCTCTACACTTACTCACTTCATGTCTCGCGGACTTCCGAGCCACATGATTGGACACAGGAGAATTCCAACCACAAGTAACCAATAACAGAAAGAGAGATTGAATTCCTGCTGTGATACTTTTAGTCCAAAGAGTTGTAAATTTTGTGATGCTGCATACAAAATAATGTGTCTATTACACTTTGCATATACAATTCGATTATTATATATAATTTCTACTGCTTTGTATCTAAGATTTTTTACGGCTTGCAAGTAAACATCAATAAATTAGTTACCAGCAAAAACATTGTAATTGTAATCATACATCGGTTAATTAAGTAGATTAAAATTTTTTTAATGGTTATTAGCATTCTTAAGAAAAAGAAATCAGGAAGTTTATTTTTGGAGAAGTCGTATGAAACAGTTAGAGTCCCCTGCATCATACAAAAGTAGAATTTTTTAACGGACGAAAACATTAAGAGAATACAAATTAAAAAAGTTCTTATATAAATTGTGTGGGAGTAAATGCACGTCGAGCCAAATGTGCAGAGTTTAAATCTTTAATACCCTTAACATTTATCTTAAATATTTTAGCTGCAGGTAGGGAGGAGGGAGGTCTAATATCTTTGAATTGATTTTTTGGTGTTAATTATATTTTTTATACGTCTTTCTTTTTATTTGTTTTATTCTTTTCTATATTCAATTAGATCGATCTAACTTTTTTTTTCCTACAATTAATAGATTGAGAAATTAAATTAAATAATCTTCTTCCTCCTGATTCAATTCAAATTGAGTCATTGGTGAACTTTAAATCTTCTGTTATACAGATTTTTTGTATCATCTCTCGGTTGATTATATATTTCAGAGTTTATTTAGTTACGTTATTATTAAATATTGATTTTATTGTAAAGGGCTTTTGTCCGTTTAATATTTGTAAATAAATAAATATATTTGTACAAAAATGTTGGATTTTTAACGTCTTTTACGTAAAAATTACTTAACGACTCGATCTTATTACTTTTCCCCATACCCAATAATCGACCTTCGAAAATCGTTAAACCCGTAACACCTTAATAAAGTTGCGTAAAGTAATACTAAAGTAATTTTTTTGCAATCTTGATCAGTTAGAACACATTATAAATAGTATTTAATTTTGAAATTTTTTTATCATATACAAGAATGCATACTTTTATCGTATGTTCGTAAAACCGTAGTTTTTGTCAGGGCAAGTCAAAATTTACATCAGTTCATATGGTTCTCATCAGCATAAGCCACTTGTGAATTTAAATTTGTATTATTTATACCTACGTTGTGAAATCCTGCACTAGCAAATTTACATCCGTGTATGAGTAAATATAAAGATGTAACTTACTTCAAACAGTTAAATTTTATTTCAACTGTAAAGTGTTTTAATATCTGTAAGGTAATAAATTAAAAATACATACCTACCAATAAATTAGGTATTCCACCTCCAAAAACGGTTAAATCTAATAATACTGAGACACAGTAGCTTGGCCATCGACCTAAAGTCAGTTCCGTTACAGCAGCCAAAGGGTAACTGCGCACAAATTATTATTTTGCTATTCAATTTTGAAGTAGTTTTCTGTCAATGTTTCATTATTTGTTTACCCAGCAATAATGTTAAAATAATCAAAATTCAAATAATGTAAATTGAATATGGAATATATGAAAAATTAACTTAGGATATTTATTAAAGTTACGTAGCACGTATATATCTATACGAATCGACTAATTTTTACACAAAAATAAATTGTCTCATAGTTCATAAATTATTATTGCCATAAATAATTTATGAACTATGATTAATTATGCGTCATGCGTATAATTACTGTGAAGGGTGTGGTTCCTGATCAGAGGTAAAATAAATAGCAAAATTATACTTATCGCACTAAGAAGATCAATAATTATTTAATAATTCTGGAATACAAATTACGTATAAACAATTTTTGCATCTGGAATATAATAAACAAGGTGATCAGAGATAGATTTTCTAGGAATTTACACTTTCATTGTTATTTTGTAGTATATTTACTAATTTAATTTATACGATAGAAATAAATACATATACCTACAAAAGTATTTAGTAATTCACAGAAATAATAACTTTTGATAAATAATATCACGTTTTTTAATTGTAATGATAAAATTACAAGTTGTAAATCCTTATTGTGATCAGAAACCACGCCCTGCACGGTGTAAAAGTTTTAATTCAATAATAATTAAATATAAAACTTGCCGATTTTTTTGGAAAATGTGAGGATCTACTGTTGTTGCGATATTCCATGATTTTCCTAATAAAGATGCTGTATAAATTTGGAATCCAAAGACAATAAACACTAACGGAATTCCAAGCCACCCTAAAGGTAAAAAAATCTAGATTCTTATTATATTTAAGAATTTATATTATAATAATATATTATATTATAATAATTCTTATTATATTTAAGAATTTATATTATAATAACTTCTTGGTACATGTATCCTTCTCTACATAAGTGGATGGAAACTTATACGCGCCATGTAAAACGATCCGCCACTTCAATTTATATAATTTATATGGTCAAAATCAGTAATTAAAAACCAATGTTTAAAGTATATGAACAATATGTTTTTGACGCAAAAATTCACCGACAGTTATATCATTAAGCATATATTTATTGTTTGATGACACCGAGAAAAATTGTAAATTAAATTTCTTAACGTTCCGCTTAAAAGAATTGATATCTTGTTCGAAACTTCACAAAGCCAAAAATTGACTGTCAAAATTGCTTGAAATCCCGATGAAATCGTAGCTATATCGGTAAACAAAGGAAAGACGCCTCAACAAGTAGCGACGGAACGACCCGCCTAGTCGATGGGCAGCAGCATCTCTAATGTACAGTAAACTTGCAGGTATTCTCGGGACGAGTATTGTTTCTCACCGCACTGCACGATTGCCCTGGGCAAGGCGATGATCGGGAACACCCCGAAGATGTCGATGATGCAGAGGGTTGCGAATAGGAGCGAGAGGCCCGATCTGATCTCCTTGCGCAGGAGCGGGATGTTGTCGCGATTCATGTCAGGGCTCAACTCACCCGAGAACCGCGACCGGTTATTCACGAGACTGTCGTAGGTGCGCGCACGCCATAGGTAACTCGATACTCTCGGATAATGTGTGCACATGCAGAGAAAGAGAGCAAAACTTCAGTACACATATGTGCGGGGCTGGGAAGCGAGTGTGTAGCCAGTCCAGGTGAAGACCCGCAAATGCACCATCGCAAAATAGAGCCAATTTTATACATCTCCCTTTTTTTTTTCATACGCGTCGCGCTTCTATGCCGCGGAAAGACGCACCTTTCGCGTCTTTTCCCGCATTTTTACATTTCTTGCGGAATTCCCCGAGCGATGTCAATTTTACTTTCGACTATACGACTTTAATTATTTGAGAAGGTGAATGACTTGCGCTTTGGAAATATGTATTTAATTGAAATTAAATTGAAACATTGTATTTAATAGACACTGCAAATCCATAAAATCATTTCAAAATTATGCTATTTAAATACTTGTCGCAATGTTGCGAAAAATCTTCCAATTTCTGATATACTTCTATAGTTCAGGTCAAAGGGTAGGCTGAGAATATTAAGCAGCCTTAAAGTTATAGCTGACACGTTAAAGAATAAAATTATATTATACATCAAAGTTGCAACAGCATTAAATTAAATATATACATGAGTGTATGTAATAAAGATCTATTTATTTTTTTATACTTACATTCTTGGATACTCATTTCAATTTTGGTACATTTAATTGAAGAAAGAAAAAGACAAAGATATAAATTCTATTATTTTTATTTTTGTATAAATATAATACATTTTACAATATTTTTAACGCTATAGAATTGAAATACTATAAAAATTCGTGTCTTATGACGATAAAAAAAATTATCTACTTATTTTATTATTCTTCTGATTCGTCATTTCCATACTTTTTAATAAGAATTTTTTTTTAAATTATCTCCTCTCTTAATTTGTATAAAAAGAAATCCATTGCTTCAACATGACAAATCCTATCATTTTAAAAAATAGAAATCAATTAAAAAGAATGCCGTTGCTAGTGCTCACCTATTCCAAATTCATTGTTATAAAGTTTTCATATTAATTTAATTGTGTCTATTTTCAGTCACTCATCAGTGAATCAGTACATCATCGTATCAACATGTCTATTACATAAAGTTTGCGGTTTGCATACATGTACTCTCTTTTACGTTACGAAAGTGTGTTAACAACGCAGGATCGCAATAATCTTGACAAAAGATACTGAAAATCGTAGTTTATGATATAAAATTAATAAAGCAAACATTTTATTATTATTTGCAATATAGATTTCTTCAGTATGATAATTAATACAATAATTGCTTACTCTCGCAATATACCTTACTCAAAACTACAAGGTCCTTAATAATAAACACAATATTTGAGTATATTAACTCAAATTGATTCGCAAATCAATTAATTTAAATATATAAGAACTTAATATATATATTTATATATATATTTATATACAAGTTACATAAAGAAAAATGAAATCGTTCGAATAAAAGAAGTAACAAGTGATACAGAAATAGTTCATTCCTTACATGCGATCCAATCATAGCAAATCGCACAAACAATTATTTTCTCAAACTATCCAATCATTAATTGAAATCGCTTTACTGAAAAAAAGTTACTGCAAATATTTACTTGGAGATATATGAAATTTAAGATTTATAACTTATTTAAAAACAAGATGTTTTTAAATAATACATAATAGGCACAATCTGTTATAAATATGTATCATAACAGCGAAAAGATATTAGAAAAAATGTTATACCGTGTTTGCTTTTTCATTATCACTACCTACATTAAGGTGAATTCGTACGGGTATACTTACCGACACTTGCACTTTGTAATCTAAGAAAAATGGAAAACTAAACGAAATTTGTATGACACTACAAATTTCGGTTAATACACGCGTACGAATTTACATTAATTTCACATAAGGTAAGGAAACTGATTGCAAGTCGAAATATTCCACGATACATATTCTTTAAATAAAAAAAAATACTTGAATGATTTCAATTAGATTGTAAGCATAACGCAGTATCGAATAAATTACAAATTTAATGCTCAAAACCAATTGCTCATACGACGCTAAAATTAGTTCATTTTCGATTTTATAATTGTTGTCGCGATTGTCTACCTTAACTCTCGTCGGTCTCGTATGTTGGTGAGGTCGCAGAATACGTCGGACTCGTTGGCGAGTAGCTCGGTACCTGTGGTGAATACGCTGGACTCGTTGGCGAGTAATTGGGACTCGTGGGCGAGTAGCTGTGACTGGTTGGCGAGTAAGTCGGACTAGTAGGCGAGTACTTGGTACTTGTTGGCGAGTAAGTTGGACTCGTCGGTGAATAGTTCGGACTGCTGGGAGAGTACTTGGTGCTACCACCGCTGTGCTGAGGTGAGCTCGGCGAATAGCTCGGGCTCGTTGGCGAGTAGCTGGGACTCGTAGGCGAGTACGTTGGACTCGCAGGTGTGTACTGAGGCGATGTGCCCGCGAACGAGGGCGAAGTGGGTGAGTAGCTCGGACTGGTAGGCGAGTATTTAGGTGAGGACGGCGAGTAGCTTGGCGAAGCCGGCGAGTACTGCGGTGAGGAGGGCGAGTACGAAGGGGAAGTGGGCGAGTAAGAGGGAGATGCCGGTGTATAACTTGGACTCGTTGGTGAGTAGCTTGGGCTGGTTGGTGAATAGCTCGGACTGGTTGGCGAGTAGCTTGGACTCGTTGGTGAGTAGCTGGGACTAGTTGGAGAGTAGCTGGGACTCGTGGGCGAGTAACTGGGACTCGTGGGTGAGTAGGATGGACTGGTCGGTGAGTAACTTGGACTAGTTGGCGAGTAGCTTGGACTTGTAGGTGAGTAGCTAGGACTTGTCGGAGAATAACTTGGACTCGTAGGCGAGTAGCTAGGACTCGTAGGCGAGTAGCTAGGACTTGTTGGAGAATAGCTTGGACTGGTCGGTGAATAGCTTGGACTGGTTGGCGAATAGCTTGGACTAGTCGGCGAATAATTAGGACTGGTCGGCGAGTATGTAGGACTCGTAGGTGAATAATTTGGACTCGAAGGTGTCATACTAGGCGACGTAGGTAAGTAGGCAGGAGACGTTGGCGAATAGCTTGGAGAAGCTCCTCCAGCTGGTGACATTGGGTAGGGGCTCATGCTCGGCCCTGGGCTTCCTGGACTTCCTGGTTGGGGTGAGTATGCGGAATAGGCTGGTGATAGTCCAGAAGCGTCGGACTGTCCTGACGGTGAGAAGCAGGCGCCTCCCGGTGTCATTCCGCTGCCGACACTAGGTGACATGCCAGCTGTGCCGTAGCCTGGCGTTCCACCCAACCATGGCGTCATCTGTGGGCTCATACTGGGCGTACTGGCGGTTCCGAAGAAC
>UELV01174756.1:12684-28435 GCA_900490015.1 Megastigmus stigmatizans | reverse complement strand
TATATATATATATATATATATATAAATATGCTGTCAGAAAAGGTGGGCCACTGCATGGTTTTGCGCAACGAGTTTCGCAGTGCGTTTAAAGAGACCCGCGCGTGGACTGCAGGCGGGATCGTTTGCGCAGTGATTCTCAGCACGTTAAATATTGCTGGCAAACTAATTTCTTAATATTTGCCGGAATCATTGTTATTAGAGAGAAATTCATACTGGACAATCAGTTTGCTCGTAGCCTTTACATCTATCATTATTTTAACATCGTCTCGTTCGAACTATTCAATTTTGTCCGTTTCTTTAAAATTAATTTATTATCCTTAATTTTCGTTATATCATTTAAAAACAAAGGTGAAATCAGAATGAAACATGAATATATGAACGACTACATATTCATCCCATATTGAATAATAATACATTTAATAAAAAACTATCAAAATAAACCATTAGATGATAAAACATGCACCTCCATCAATTCTCGAAACAAAAACTCGCACGAAACTTATCTACCGCAAACCGATAATAATAATTCGTGCTCGCGCGGATTAATCCGAGGCAATAAGAGAGCAGTTCGGCGGGCAAGACGTTAAAAGACGAGCAGCCGCGTGCGCTCGCATTGATTTTCGTTTACCTCTCTCTCTCTCCGCGCGGTTGGCCCGTTTACCCTTATACACATCCACCAGCCATCGGGAGAGTGAGCCACCCCCGTCGGGGATGTTTCGTTATTTAAACAGATTAGCGGTATACGCTGAACAGCGCGGGTCAGAGGAAGCATAGCAGTCCTTGTGTCTGTGTGCAGTGTCTGTGTGTGTGTGTGCGGATACGATGCGTGCAGAGTTGAGCGGGCGCGCGAGTCTTGGAATTAATCTTCCCTCGTTTCGGCTTGGTAAGCGTCTCTCCGCGGCTTTGGTCGCCTTACGAGACGTTCCCTCTTGCTACGAGTCATCGGAGTATGCGGAGCTCTGCCTCTCTCTCTCTCTCTCTCTCTCTCTCTGGTTGCCATTTCAATGCGCGAATCACTTTCGTGTTCAATTCGAGATGTTGAATAGGGTGTTTTTGAAAAGTAGAAAAATGATCGGACAGACAGAATAGACTTATACTGGCATTTAAGATTCGGGGAAGAGCAAGCTTTGAGTATAAGTGATTTCTAAATTAATTAGGCGTTAATTAGAATTGGCGTTATTTAAGATAGAGCAAAAATTATATGTAAAATGATTTTTCTTCTGCTAGATCATTTGTTGCGGAATTTTCTCCTACAAATATAAGACGATACATTATTAATGCTGAATAATTTCACAATTAATCGCTTGGACGAGATAAAATCAATATAGTCAGTTGAAAAATATAATGTAAACAATATAGCTTATAATTAATTTTAAGAAAGTTAAATGTAATGGCTGGAATTATTGAGTTATTTACGGAAAATATGGCTTTCTTATTAGGTATTGTTGCTATGTAAAAATAGCAAAAAGATACTGGGTAAAACAGTACATTTGTCGATCATCAATCAATAATTGAATAGGTCGTGGTCAAGATTATCCCTAAAACAAAGAAAATCCATAACAAAATGAAAATTTTTTGGAACAACTGGCACAAACTCTGCCACATTATCTGATTAATGAAAAAACGCTCGTTCCTATGGATAACACGGCTCGCGCGCAAAAACTGCAACGATCATTAGTAATTTAATATAATGAAATAAGCGAAAAACAGGGGAGGTATATATACGCATGCACGTGTAGGCAAACACACGGACATGCGCGCATAGCCGTGCAAACAGACGCCGGCGCATATAGAAGAAACATAAGGGGAAAGAAGATAGGGAAAGAAAGAAAGATAAAAAGTGTGGAGGAATGAAAAAGAGATAAACAACGCGCGAGAGATCGAAGAGGCGCACGCGATATAGAAAATGGCGCGTCAGCGCGGTTGTAACGCCATATATACCCGCAATATACGTATAACATAGGAGCTCTCTTGGCTTGGTGTAGCGGAGCCCGGACTTTCTCACGGAAGACATTTTTGCGTCTAGTCCGATTAAACACCGACCACATCCGTCGATCGTTATAGTTGCAGTATAGAGGAGTAGATTGCCTGTATGTGAATGTAAGAGTATAATGTGTTGTGCGCATGCTGGAGCTGCGATCAAGACTTGAATTCACTATTTATAGCTTGTGATCATAATTTATTATTTATAAGGCTATTGCTTCTGTAAATATAAATATATGTGCATAGTCACAGATTACACGTGACTATGCACATATTGCTCATGTGGAAAGCCGTCCATGTGAAATATGCATTATGATCAATATGTAATTTTGGGTTAATTATTGAATACGTCAACATGGTCACAATTAAAATAAGTGACATTATATCACATTGTAATAAGTGTAATTTCATATTCAATATCGGATCGAATATTAAATATCGAATACCGAATATCGGTAAATGTATCGTAACAAGTGTTATTTGACATCGAAATGAGTAAATAATCGCTATAAATATGTAAAATTGATATTCTTTTGACTTTATTTTCATGAAAAAATAGACGCAAAAATTATACTATGACATTTAAAATGATAAGTTTTTACTGTTTCAGTTCTTTAATTATTTTCACTACAAATTTGATAAGAAAATAAATTAGGATTATAAGTAAATAATTTTCTTTTATTTTAAGAATAATATTATCAAAAATCTTTCATAGATGAAAATTTCAGAATAGAATTTGTAATTAATATCTAATTTTAACTTACAAATAAATATTGCATGATGTAATATCGATATTCGGTATACTTGTTTTTATAAAATCGTAAATTTTTCAAATCCTACACGGGCAAGACAATATGAGACTAAAGCAGCCGTATCTACACGTAAAATAGTGAAAATGATCATATTAATTTGTGAAAATATAGTTCGCATGCAAAAAAATGATACACTTATATATGAAGGTAGGATTCAGGTGTGAAATTACTGGAATTTTCACATATTTATATATAAAGTTATCGGATACACACCGATAATAATTGAAAATTTTACACATTCATAAGCGGCAATGGATTTTACATAGAAAGTGTGTGAAAAATCCACATAAACAAACATAGAGGGTTCCAATGCTATTTTTATTAATATTTTTATTGTTAAATACACCATCGCAATTATATTTCATTTTAATAAATACAATTTTTCACAAGACATTGTAATTAACTTTTGTTAAAAAGAATTTTGTATCGTTAAAGAACTGGCTCTGTCTAAGGTACCATTTAATTGATTGCATCTGTTGAAAATTAAGAATTAGAAGTTAAAAACATTTAAGACAAGTCCATTTCGATGAAACCAAATATTGATCCAGACATAGGTTCTGCGAAGGAATCTGTACAACGAGAGTCCAGAGATCCTTTAGTCAGAGAACGTCGATCATATTTAAAAAATTTTATACAAAAAGAATAACTTCAACAATTTCAATTAAAAGGGTAAGTAAAAGTTAAAGACCATCTTTTTAGCACCTCAATAGTAATCTTCGCCAGTCAGATCTTGATTATATTCCAATAAAAATGCTAAACATTCGTAACTCAATAGCTCTGTACAACATCCCCTTCCCACAAATAAAACGATACGATCCGCGCGTTCGCATAGGCATGCAGCCGCGAAGAAGACGAAGAGGATATCGGAGAAAAAGAGGAGAATCAAATTGAGCGTCGTGGAGCATGGGACGAGGAAGGAGGATACACACACACACACACACACACAGGCGCCACGTAAGAGAACGTCCGGATACTTGGGGGCGCCATTTACAGCGGCCCGACGACCCTCCGCGGCTTTGTATGACTGCTCAACCATGGAAAAGAGCAGAAAAGAGAGAGAGAGAGAGAGATAGAATGGGGTCAAAGGTTCAAGCGACCTAAGAACAATAATTGTGCCATCATTTTTGCCTCTGCTTGCTCGTTTTTGCGCAAGTTTAATACTGACAATAAGTGATTGTTTGGCTAGATGCCCATGGATACGGAGCAATTGCCTTTGTGCCGCAGCGAGTGTGTATGTGTGTATACACATTTAAATGCTCTGGAAAATATGGAGTCAGCTGCAAGTTCGCCACGCCAAATTGGAACGATTGGGAAATTTGAAAAAAAAAAAAAATATAGACGGACGTTTATCCTCGGAGCCGTTGAAAATCGCGTACACCGCAGTATTTTTATGTAACAGGATATAATTATTATGAACTGTCGCGGTCTCTTTTTCGTTCTCTCCCCCTTAAAAGTTTTAACATGCATAATGGGACGTATACTGAAATCATTCGCGATAAAACTCTCTCTCACAGTCCTCCACACGAGTTTTAGCTTTTTCGCCCAATCTTAATCGTCTATTTAGCATAGAAAATAAATATACGAGTTTTTGCGCGGCCGCTCGCTGCCGAATTAGAAAATACCAATTATCTTATTTTGTATATTGTGGAGTTGTATTTATCATATACTGTTTGCCGCTGCATGCATATAACGAGAGAAAGGCAAGGGAAATCGCGCGTGACAAGAAAACAAACAAGAAATCACGGAGTTCTCGTAGAGAGGCGAATATATATATACCGGGCGAAGAATAGAATATATCGCGGGGCTCCGCGGTGTTATTGCCTTCCGTGCAATTACTCTCCGCTAACAGTTAAGGCACTTTTGCTATATATTTCTTTGCAGCCGCCAGGAGAAATCCACCGCTTTCTATACAAATACTCAATGTCGCTCCGATAATAATCCCATGATTTATGCTGACATTTAAAGATTTACATTTCGGGTATTTTCCTTGAATATAAATTGGGATTTCTTTTAAATAGTAACCCACTATTCGTTAAAGGAATATTTAGAGGCATATTTAAAATACAAACTAATAATTGAGAAATTATTAACTATTAATGTAAAACTAAAATGATACCTATCTATCGTGTTTAAAAAAATATAAATCGCATTTAATAACCACTGGGACAAAAGGCAGCTCTTTTTTGGTATACAGCCCAGACGATCTACCATAAGTAACGGATATTCTCCCCCCATATACACCTATAAACACGATTCGCAGGTCGGCACGTTCACGCGTTCGTCTAATCATAGCTAAAATCACTTCCTCTCTCTTTCTCCTTTTTCACGTAGCTCTCAACGGAAAACAGAGGCATATATTACGTGGCGCTCTACCTATTCTATCCTCCGAAATCTATCGAAGTCATGCATACGCAGCTAGTTATATAGCCAGGCCTCGGCGAACGTGTAATCCCACCTAATTGAATTAATTGCACATGCAAATCTGCTCCCTCTAGGCATCCACTTGCTGCCTTCCTCTCTATACGTGCGTGTGATGTGTACTCGACGCACATCTGAGAAGACTCGCACGGCGCCACGCATATATACGTATACGCGACCAATCCCATCATTAACCAGTGGGACTTTTAACCGGGGCAATATTCCATTGTGCCGTTATCAAACTAGAGACAATTTTTGTTCGTCTAAGATACGTAAGATGTGCATAGTCCGTGTTGCTCTCGTTCGTCGAGTAATGCTGGTGAGAAACGAGTATCCGCGTGCAGGTTCTAGAAAGAAAAAAAGTATGAGAGTAAACAGGATTTCTAATGTGCAGGGACATTATTTAAAACGCGAATGATAAACGCATATTGCTATGAAGAACAGTTCCAATGATACGAGTTAAGGAGTTCCCTTTATCGGTGCGTGAGCGTTAATTCTTTTTACTATCTCAATACATTGAACTTTATCAATTTAAGAGACAATTGAAGCAAAAACAATGTTTGATAAATTTTGATATTTTTGATGCAAGTGAAGATTACAAAAGCTAAACTTGTCCAATCACTCATATTTTTTGTGTGCCCTAAGTCTAGTGCCTTTAGACAGCTATGGCTACATGAATGGAAGAGTCATATTTCAGCAGAATACAACGAGCACTTTTGTTATTAGAGCCGACATTTCGAAGTCTAAGACTTACTCAGAAAAACTCCCTAAAATATCAATACAAAGAGTCTTGTGCGTTTATAAAAAATAACCTTCATAATTGACATCTATAATATATAAAGGAGCTATAATCATTTACAAGTTATAGTTATATTCATTGAATTGATTTAACATTGTTTATCATCATCAATTTCATAAGCTTATATAATTCAATCTTTTATTTATTGGACGTTTACTTTTGAAACTATATTGCAGTACTAATATTGTTGAGTTTAAACACAGAATAGAAGCAATTATCATAATTCATCTGAAAGACACTGGCAGAAATATATCCACAACTCAATGTATATATAGCAGCTGACCAGAATGTAGGCCGGAGACACAGAGAGGCTGCCAGAACAAAAGCGAGAGAGAGATAGAAAGAGAGAGATTGTAAGAAAGGAATTAAGAGAGAGAGAGGAAAGGACGCTAGCTGAGGTCTCGCACGATCCTAACTCTGGGAGAGCGCCAGCTCTTGGCCGGCGCTATATTATTAGTTGATTCTTACAATTACACGCGTCCTCCCTGTGGTTATTCTATTACCGATCCTATAGCGTAAACTCTGACCGCTGATCATTTTCGGTCGCCATTATCAGCTCTCTCTCTCTCTCTCTCTCTCTCTCTCTCTCTCTCTCTCTCTCTCTCTCTACGGGTAATATACACACGCGAGAGCTAACGCCTCCTCTCTCGGTATGATTTTCGTCGTCGTTCGCGCTCGCGCGCACGCCTGGACCGCTCAATTGATACTCTGCTGCTGCTGCGTCCCCCCCACCTAAAAAAAAAGGGGGGAGAGAGAGGCGCGCGCGCTCAGAACAATCTTCTGTCGGCTAATTTTCTTGAAAGAGGAGGCGAGTCGAGCGCAATCGTCAAATATATATACGCGCTTCTAGACAGCTGTAATTTTGTCTACTTGCGAGATGTTCGCGCGTGGAGCGCGCGTGTCATTCTTAATTCCTACGATTTTGGGGGGCCCCTGGGGTTGGCTTGAGTTGAATGGGTGCTTATTTCATGTGCGAACTAGGGATCACGAACAGACGAGATGTTACTGCTTATTTCTTTCGATTGCCTGATTACAGCTAGTTATGTATAAGTGTTTCCTTTGAGTTAAAGCTGTCAATATAGTTTACGAGCTGTATGTTTCACTTTACTCCAAAGGTTTGTCTTAAGAATATTAATATCATTCATTTTAATGGAATTTGCAAACTAGTATAATGAAATTTCATCACATGTTTTTGGACAATTCAAAATGTCAGTATAAGGAATGTAAATACTATTGTAATATAAGCGTTAAACTCGTAATACATGATTTTTTTGATAATTTTACTTATCGAAAAGCAAATGAAAATTCCCAATAACAATGTCAGCCATTCTTAATTCTCTGCAACGCAAGTCGCCACCCAATGCAAAGAATCTATCAGCCCCAATGTGTACGAACAGCGTGTAAACCTTATGCATTTTTTTTAGCTGGGCGCGATAGCCCATACCTCGACACCGATTAACCCTTTCCCGGCTAATACTCGGAAAACACGATAGGGACTAGGGGAACACATGCGTGCTACACGGGACAAATCGGAGGAAAGAAAAGGGGGTGTAGAGGCTGCGAAATCGTCAAAAAATCGACGGCGCGCACAAGCACAGAGAGAGGGAGAGAGAGAGAGAGAGAGAGAGAGAGAGAAATCCGCGGCGCCAACAATTTTGCCCTCGAGCCCCGCAACGTGTCATTCAATTTCCGCGATAGCGCTTTTGTTTCCGATGAAAAATAAAAGAGCAACGCTTTTCCCCAACTCCCGTATCTCTCTCTCTCTCTCTCTCTCTCCTTTCATCCACCCGCCACTCGTTGTGTGCATGCCATACGGACCGCGTGAGCATTGTTTTTGTCGTTATGACGTGCTTGTGTGTGTATGTGTGTATGTGTGTGTGTATACGGACGACGCGTCGCTGCTAAATGCCGTAAAATTGTCATTCAACAGTCACAAAGGAATATCCTGGCCTTGTGCGTGTGTGTGTGTACGGCTTTGCAGCCGATGAAATATAAACGCCCGACGTGGAATATACCTGTTCTCTTTTTTTTTACTGTGTTCGTTAGTTTTTCACCTCCTCCGGTTACCACCCACGTAGCCATTTTCCAACCCGATTGTTATTTGGACCGAATTGTTTTCGCACCTGTCCGAACTGTACTATCGTTGCTACAGAGGCTCGATGCGCGAGTCTCTAGTTTCACCTTTTTTGTCTGTGTCTGTGTGTATGGGAGAATGCTTTTATCTTTTTCTTTCTTTCTATGATGAGAATTTTTTCGGTTATGATGTATACTTCGATCGAAGTATTATCGACTCTCGCCTGTCTCGCATTGTTCGACATAGTCATAGAATAATTCTCTATTTTTATCCATGTTGTTTTAAGGATTGGTCGTAGCATTAAATTAATTAGATCGGTGTCCTATTTGCAATAAAATAATAATTTATCAAATATATTTTTACATACGTTATAGACTTATCTTTTTGTCTTTTGTGTGGAGTTGACAAGTCCTTTGTTTAGCAGACAGCTTAAAGATTAATGAAACGATCACTTTAAAAGAATAAAATATGATGATAAGTATAAATATTTATCTATAGTTCATATATGAAATTATTATCAGAAGTGACAGCGACACATTCTTACAAGGAAATTTGGTCACCGTTGGCTTAAGCCATCACTGAATAAATTCGGTACATAGAATGACAAAATTTCGTACAATTTATGTACGAATTTCATAGTATTCACGTCAATAATTTAAGCAAATATGTGAAATGTATGTAGTATGAAATTCTTGTGATGTGTATAGCTATGAAGGAAGGAATAACTTCAATATATAATGAACACCTGAATTCTATTGAAGCAAATGTTGTAAACAAACCGTAACCAATCCGAATAAGAAAATACTGTCTTTCTGCATTTCAATATATCGTAAAAGATTTAAATAAAGTATAAACACGATATGTTTGATTTGAAAATAAGATTCAAATAAAATGGTACCTAATATATAATTTATTAAATTCTTAGATTTATACATTGAAACAATCAAGTGCTGGCAATAACTGTAAATGGAATAAGTATCATTATTAAATCACAAATCGGAAGCATATCAAGCAAAGTGGGGAAGTCACGTATATATTCGCGTTCATTATCCCAAGGAATTAATAATAATCGCCTGAAATTTTATTTTCAACTTCTTTCAAATGGCACGAGTAAAATCTTATAGACACATATTTATTAGCAGTAATTCATCGTATTTCTGAAATTTTAACAATATTTGCTAGCATTCATGAAAGTATCAAATACTCAACCAAATAAATCAAAACAAAGCGCGCAGGAACGATCGATTAAAAAGAAACTCCATTCAAAACCGAGAATACATAAGCCACAAGTAAGCCACCTGCGTGCAGACAGCAAAACGAACCAAAGCAAGAAAGACAGGAAAAGAACGAGTAAAAGGGGAGCGATTAGGGAAACTCCGTTGAAAACTGGAGCGTCGCTCCCGCGGGAGCGCTTAGGCATCCCCGAAAAATCGAGGGGATTCTCTTCCTTCGATTCAGCGCCGCCGTTTTCGCCCTATACCACCCCGACATCGGGCCAAAGGCAAAATAAAGGCAGACAGACTCTATACAGAGAGAATGAGAGAGAGAGAGACAAGCTTACGCGTATATATCCGCTACCGTCGCGCGCCTTTTTTTCCCGTGGAATATTGGAAAATAATGCACTTACGGGGGTTATAGAGAGAACGTTTTTCCCTCTCTGCCGAATCGTACAGGCACAGTGCATTTACCGCTCGTTTGATTCGCCTCTCTCTCTCTCTCTCTCTCTCTCTCTCTCTCTCTTGGGAGTTTCGAAGCCCGCCACCGGCTGATGATAGTTCCGAGAGGGGGACGAGCCGAGTAAAAGCCGAGTGCGCGCACCCGCACAAATGAAATTTGAAGAGACGAATGAACATACGATTTCATTAGGCCTACTCTCGCGCGGAAAAAGCCGGCTATTTCCCCCCCTTGCCCTGATCTCTAAGCGTCCACTTCTGGATTTCCATTTTTTGATGGGTAAATTCTGTGGGGTATCTCTCGATTTAAAAGTGAATTTGGCTGTATGAAGTCTGCGACTTGAGAATGTACCAGTGGCTGTTTTGGGAGATGTTTTGTGTACGTATTGATGTACTAATTTGGTATTATAATTATTTGGACAAAGAATTGCAATATAAATTTACACCGATTATTCTGTGATGGAAAAAGCTGAATGTTTGATCTTTGATCTATTGATTGATAACACGTTTCTCATTGTTTCATTTGAAAAATCTTTCTATCTGAATATAAATGCAAATTATAATTTCAACAAAGGTCGGTAGAAGTGCAGAATTGAATTTCACTTCTCTTGATACGAAGTTGTGTTTTTATTATTGATTGGAGGACAAGAAGCGGCGGTACTTTGTTAAGTACGAAATCGCCAAGGTAATTAGAGTAGCAGCTCAGAAGGCGGAGTCGCTATCATTTCCCTTGGATCTGCGTGATGAAAGGAGTGAAGGATTCCTTGGAATAATAAGCAGTGCACATGGAGGAAGCCCACATTTTAAATATGCTGGAATTAAAGCCACAGAACTATCCTTTTCCCTAAATACAATTAGCCAAGCGTAGATCGTAACTTATAATGATTCGTTATATACCTTAATTTATATCCTTAAAAACCTTAATCAAGACTCGTAATTTCATTTTAATGTTTATACAATTGATGTAATTATTATATATAAATTGCATTTATGCTAAGTTATTTCAGAGCGTGATTACGTACACACCCATTTTGTGTGAATGATGTTAGCGATGAAGTATATGAAAAATAACAGTAATTACCAACGACTAAATTTAATCAAAAGAAAAAATGATGGCGGCTTGGCACGAGAAATATATTAATATTTATGGAAATTTTCTTTTATACATTTCTTATTTTGCAAAAAAAGATCGTTTTTTAAAGAAAGAACCACTTAATCCATTTTTTAAAATTGCCGTTTAAGTAACAATCAAAATGCATACGTTCAATATTTTAGGAATGTAGACGTCAGAAGATTGTGTAATCGTGTACCAAATAACCAAGAATTTTTTAAACTAAATTTTTAAGTTTAGGTAAAAAAATGTACTTGTCAATATTGTACCCTTTGAAAAGGTTTTTTTTATACAGATAACATTATACATTTAATTAGTTTTTGAATCTTAATTTTTTTATTGCATAAACACTGCATTCTGTTTTATTAATGTTTTACAAGCAATAAAACACAAATTAGCGTTTCATTTATAATCAATATAATGGTCATAAGATTTAAATCAATAATCTAGAATATGATCTAAAAATGTTTTCGATTTCCATAGAAAATGGAAACACGATTGTTAATGAAGATAAGCTAATGAAATGTAATATTTAAAAACCGTGGAGTTTGAAAAATAATATATTTTTAAAGATAAATTGTAGTTTTCAAATTTTACAATTGGATCATAAACAAGTGCATATATTGTAATTGAAAAAGAATTTTTTAAAATATATCCACTATTTCTATTTATCATGCTGCTGTATACTTAAAATACATTTGTATACAGAAAGAAGTTTTTTTAGAACTTTCTACGTACAAAATGAGGCTAAGGTGCTGAACATTGTCAACTGGAATTCTAGACTGAGCTAACAACACTGCCTGTACAGATAATGTCACATTTAATAATTCATCAAATTCACCGTAAGCTATTAGAACATAAGCTATCGACAAAAGAATCGCCACACCATGCCTCTTCAGAACAAGAAAAACTATCATTGAAATCGATTCCATTATTATCGGGTGCACACTGCGCATAATATATAGCCGTAAACAAGAAGCTTCGGCTCATCGGCCTAAATGTTTTTCAGCCAGTACATATATACGGGGGTAGCGACAGCAGCGGTTCGCATAATATGAGAAATGGTTTTCAACATGGCTGCCAACACCTCGAACTGTGGCAAAGAGAGCGCGAGCAGCGAGTCAAGAAGAGAGAGAGAGAGAGAGAGAGAGAGAGCCTTGGGGCAAAAGAGAGAAGACATCGTCTTGGCGATGCGAAGAGGAGGAGAACCAACAGCTCCTCGAAGCCGAAAAAAACTCGCGATTTTTCAGACTGGCGACTTGTATACACACGTACGTATATATATGTATATATACAAGTGCTCACTCGAACGAGCGAGGAGCAAGAGGGAAAGAGAGAGAGAAGCGCTGGGCAGCTGTCGAAAGATTAAGATAACCCCGAAGTCGAGTGTAGGGGTGTGTCCAAGAGCTGTGGATTTAAGGTGATTAAAGGCACCTGATATCGAAAATTATTATGCCGCATGTTATATTCATCTGCGCGTCGAAGCTGCCTTCTACTATTTTCCTCGGCCTACAACCACCTTATACACCACCGCGGCAAGCGTCTGCGCGTGCACGGCTCTGTTTTATATGTACGGCGTACATATAACTCGCAAAATGAGCTATCAAAGTGTACGAAAAACGTCATCGTGATAGGGCTTATCGTCCCGTTTCAGTGCCCTATTGTTTCTCCTCTCGGCGCGTCGGCTTATTATATTTGTTTAAAAAACTCAAATGCACCGGAGCTGCGGAGCTCGTATTTGCATTCTCGTTATTCTTAAATTGCTTTCTCACGCTGTGTGCAATGAGCGCGCGCTTCTCTCGCGGCTCGCGGGAATTCGAGAGACTGCACCGGGTGGGGAAAGGGGGATAAAAATCCTTAGACAATGCGAATTGAATTGTTGAAACAATGTAAGCGTCAAAGAATCAAAGCGATACATATGTATATATGAAGTATGCCAATCCTTTTTGCCCTGCTTATTAAGGCTTTTGGATGTAATTTGCTTGATGTTTTAATTTTGTTGCGCTGATGGGATTATGAGCGGTTGATACGCGGCGAGATAAGCGGTTTGAAAAATCGACTGTTTTATCGAGATAATGTCATAATTTTGTGTTAGCAAGTTTGGGAAAAGTCGATAAAAAGGTTTGATTCAGCGGTGCTTTTTTTTTGTTCGATGAGTTAATTGTGCTTGGAAAATATTTTGTGGATAAACTTTTTTTTTCAGACACTTGGATAAAATCTCTATTAGAAATTTCTATTAGAAACTTTCATTGTATCTTAATTTGTAGTTCGTGTGTATCGTTAATTGAACATTTCTAAGGTTATTACTTTCTTTTACCATTTATTATTATAAGAAAAAAAAATATCGATTTAAACAATATATGAAATACGAAATAGAATAATGATTTAAAAACAATGTAGAGCAAATTTTCCATAGAGATTTATCAATTAGTTCAGCAAAGATATGGAATAATTAAATGAGTTTTTATGGTAACTGAAAAAATAAGACATATCTAAGGATGATGCAGATTTGCGTTTGGCCCGATTTTATATTAAGTGTACAAACAGAAAGGATGAAATAGACGATGGTTCTAATATTGATCGTCTTTAAATAGTATCTGAACGTATATCATCAAATTCGATTGTTCGACCGTAATTAACGCACTTATGGTTTCTTTTACTTTCAAAAATCTCTTCAGATTTGCAAAAGGATTGCAAACCGCAAGGACAATAACTATAGGAATAAAATGTATAAAGTTTTTGTCATTTCCTCATAACTAACATATCGTCATCTATTGTAAAACTATCAGCTATTGAAGAAAGTGCACACAATATTTTAAAAAATTCGAAATAATTTACCAAATACAGTATAATCATCAATCTCTTCTGTACTCGATACCTATAATAACACAATACAAGTAACACTGCACTCCGTTCCCCTTCACACATACACGCACTCATACACACACATACAGGAGCCCTCGTGTGAAATCGTCGAGGCATCATTGGCACAATAGAAAGTGTGAAGTAGACGTACGTAGGTGCACGATCGACTCACCTATATATACATCTTCTGCCCCGACCAACACGTATAAACTCATACAACAGAAGGCTATCGCGATCACACCTACCCGCTGGCATCGTATACGTAAAGAGAGAGAGAGGGGGGGGGGTGAAATCCCGGAAAAGCCGCGACAAATATGGCGTGCGGCGCCTAATTAAGGCGCACCTTCACCGCCTAATTGAATTTCCAAAGTTGCGGAAAAGAGCAAACTCAGCACCGCACGATCGCTGCACGATCGTGATGCCGAGTATAATGTCCTCCCCCTTTTCGGACGACGTTATATCCCTGCACTCTCTCTCTCTCTCTCTCTCTCTCTCGTTCTTCGCGGTGTGGAAATCTGAGTGGTTCGGGCCCTGTATATATAAAAAGGCAAAAGCGAGGAAGGAAAATAAAGGAGTCGAGGTCTGCGCAGCACTGCACGAGAGAGGCGCGCAACTCTCTTCCGATCTCTCGACAAAATCGAGAGAAAAAGAGAGAGAGAGGGAGAGAGGGAGAGAGTGAGAGAGAGTGAGAGCGGGCAGAGGGAGTTCGTGACTTAGTATTTGCTCAGCGGTTTCCATCCCATGCCTTCCCCGCACTATCCGAGCCCAGCATCGACGTAGTCCCTTTCAGGATACATAATTATATTATAATAAACTGTAACGATACCGGGCCCGAGCTCTTTGGCCTCGGCTCTTCTCTCGCTCACACACACACACACACACACACGTAACGATTCTCTCTCTGTCTCTCTTGCTAGTTTCCGAGGTCGCCAAACTACGGCTCCGATCGGGGTGGTAACGTCTTTTCTTCGAACTCGGTTCTCTGGACCCTTGCGCTACGGACGTGTGTGTGTGTATATGTATAGCCGCAATCTTCGGAACGGTGCAAGAGTTATAATATATAATGCTCGTTTGGAAACAGCTTGGCTCGCGGGATTTTTTTGTTCGGGGCGAATTCTTGACGGATTTTGCGGATTTGGCGCCTCGGCCGTGTTCTGTTTTTGCCCATGTGACGCGCTGGGTTGCTTCTTGTCTCGAGCGGGGGATGCTTTCATGGGTTCCTTGACCCCCCGATGTGGACGCGGTTAGCCGCTGAAAATGTAAAACTGGGGATGATCACTGTCTTAGAGGTAGGGGTTTCACTGTAAGATATCATGTTTGAACCATTGCTGGGACTGTAATGACATTTTATGCATAATAATAACGATCATGGCGTTGACGTATTCTACTCGTGATTGATTCGACTCTTCAACACCATCGAACATTGTTTATCCAAAGTTTATCACTCCGATATAAGAAAAAGAAATCGCTATAGATTGCAACAACAATGAGCCGCGGATAGTCAAAGGCCGAGCTCTCGTCCAGCAGAGGGAATAGCACGTTTTCTAATTGCGCGACGGACCGATTATTACCTCCGCGAGCTATGCCCTCGCTCATGAGAGGGAATCGTGAGCACGCGGTTATATATCCCCCGCAACTAGCGACTCTCTGCGTTGGATATGAAAGCGCGAGGAGAACACACGAGTCTCTCTCTCTTTCTCTCTCTCTTATTTGTAAGAGGAATCTCTCTCCCTCTCGCGCGGGCGAGCAATGGACGGCCGTCTAATAAGCGGTTGCGTCGCTCGGAAAGGCGTCGTGCCGCGTTTTACCTCGTCATGCACTTGCCATTTTGCAGGCCTCGTAGCAGCTGAGACCATCTCTCGTTCTTACTGCGGGGACCAGGGGAGGTTGAGAGAAGAGAGAGAGAGAGAGATGAGCATCACTCGGTTGTTCATTAAACATTTTCATGCGCGTATAAATGTGACTCTGCACCTATACCGTGCACATCTCCATCTGTCTCTTTCTCCCCCCCCCCCC
>UELV01174756.1:0-12664 GCA_900490015.1 Megastigmus stigmatizans | reverse complement strand
CTCTCTCTCTCTCTCTCTCTGTGCGTTGAGCTTCTCTACGCGGTGATTCCGTCACTATGAAATTTAATTTCTCGTTTGGGTGACGCGTCATTAGTACCAACGCTTACGTTTAATTTATGACGGATTGCGAATTACGTCTCATTGCGAACGACTGAGATGTCGAATGACGCGCATTAGGAAAGTATGTGTGAAGTTATATGGCTGCTGTATACTATATATTCGTTTTTCGTTTATTTGATGAATGCTTAATCGAAGATGAAGAACGTATAAGGTATTTATGGTAGTCGAGTTTCGCACTACGTATCGAATCTATCTTTTTATTTTCAAAATGTATTATTTGACTGCTTCGAGTTTTGTATTTGTATCATATATAAAGCTAGTATAGAAATAATAGCTACTTTACTTTCTATTTGATCAAACGTATACAGCACGAGCTTTCAGAATAATAAATCCGGTATCGAACAATCAAAGTACATGCGTTTCACCACGATCCGAGTGGTAAAAATGTTGAAAATTAATTTCCAACGTGCCTGTATAAGCGATTATCTAAGGTTACTCGCCACGGAGAATCCGGACAACGCCATGTAGACGCACATGCAACGAACAACGGCCCCTCGGGGGATGGAAGACCGCGGCGGTTCTCGCTCTCTCTTCTCGCTCTGCTCTCCTCCACCTCCTCCTTCTGGTTACATCGCAAACGCGGCGAGAGAAGAGCTTCTCCTTCTCTCTCGCTCTCTCCTCCTTCGCGAACAAGAAAGAGAGAGAGAGAGAGAGATGCGTCGACTGCAAGTGCCGATAAATAAAATTCGCTCCACGTGTGCAGCCGCATATATATAATCACAGGTTCTCCCCTTACCCCGGAAAACTTATTTTATTTTTCAAAAGTGCCAAAAAAGTGCCGAGTGTCCGATGCTCTGCCTCGCGCGCGTGTCTGTATAAAATGATTTTCGCGCGATGACGAAGGCGAAGGAGGCGAGGAGGGAAGAGATGAACTCCTCGAATATCAAGTGGTATGCGCTTTATATATAGTAGGCGTGCATTTAAAAAGTGGCAGCCGCACATGCAAATTAAGAGAATTATAACGATGGCTAAGTGATTTATTTGCATGGGATTTTTCAGTTAATTCGTACTTTTTCATATTCAAATTACGTATATAGGATGCCGGTAATTTTCGACTTTATAAGCTCGCTTCATTTCCTTCTCTTCTTTTTGTTTTAAGAATCGCAAATGAGCGCATGCCTTCCGAGCTTTAACTTCCTGCTTATCGCGCTTAATTGATCTCTGCTGAACTTTCACTTATTTTCTTTTAATATCGACAAAATGCATTGCTGCGCAATGTAATATCTAAACATAATATTGTCTATTTTACTTTAATAATATAATTGCTCGGAATAGTACGCGATTTTATGTTTATTCTTAATGGCCTCTTTAGAGGACAGTAAAGAAAGGTCTTGCGGTGCTCAAGAATTAAATGCCTGTAATAAAACATTTTTAAAAGATATTCTGCTTAATATAATCTAAATGCACACGAACATTTTAAATAATTATTTCGAATAAAAATTATATGTTTTCGTAGTAAAAATATTAATTGTTATGCACAATTATTTCCAAACGATCTTCGCTATAAAAGAAGGATGCCCCTGAGATTGGAATAAAACGCAATATTTACCATAAGCATACGAGGTCTATGTCATTATTTAAACCGTGAGAAATATTTAATTTTAAAAAATCACTTGCTTGAAAGAAAAGTTAGAAGGAACTTGCTTAAAAATCAGAATTCGAATAAATTCTTCTGTTTCTACTTCCATACATTTAGGACGTTCTCCGGCTTGTATATATCAAAAATAAATAGTTTAAGAATCATAAAAATGTCAAAAGGAGAAATTTGACTTGCAACTTAATACTTACAACATTAAAACATATCTTCAAATTAAAGTTTCTCTAAAGATTGCAGCTATAGTAAGCTCTGATTATTTTTAATGCTGTTAATTAAAATTAATTAATTAAAATGTGTATTTAATACAAGCTAAGCATATGCTTTCCGCGCTAAAATCTTAAACTTAAGAATTTCAATTTGGTAAAAATTAGTCTGTATGCAGAGTTTAAAGAAAGTCTAGAATAAATCAATTTGAACGTCCTTAAGTATAATACGATGTATTATTAACTTAGTTTTTCGTGTTTTGACACACTTACCACTGTTTAAAATTTAGTGATGAGCCCAGCAAGTAGACAGGGGCGAGATACAATTTTTTTTGTTTAAAAATTTCATTATATTATATATTGTAACTTTCGTACTTATCGTAATTTTTGGTGGATTTTTATCTCTCATACTCATCATGTAAGGTTTTATGACGATATATTGTCTTAAACGGTCCGCGTTATGATCGATAAATTCTATTTTATCTTTGAATGTAACTTAAATGTACTTCATAATTACAATGACCTTAAGACTAAACTAATTAGTCTTAAAATTACCACCCCTTTGTAACGTGCAAAATTACGCGTCCGACTAAATCCATTCCCTTTTCCACTAGCTTTCATCTATAGCTAAGCATTATTTTTCCGCGTGAATTAACATTGTACAGCGTCGAAGATAATAGGATATAACAATTGATGTTTCGCTATATTCAAGAAAGGTTGATTGCAATTAAACTTTCAATCGAATTTTTCGAACCCTCCGAAACCACTTCTACCTTAACAAACACCATCGCCGCCGTCGCCGCGAACACATTTAAATCACTATTTAACAAAATCCATCAAGTCTGAGTGTAAATGTCTCCGAGCTCGTCAGCGAATAAAATAAAATAAACGTCGCGGAAAGATAAGCTGCGAAGAAAGGGTTAAAGAAGAGGCAGCGCGCACAAGGTAATGAGCCGCAGAACGGTGCCGGCGGTTGACAAAACGGATTAAGCCAGAAAAGACGCGCGGCCCTTCTCCCCGGTGGCTCTTGGCTCTTGGCACGAAAATCGAAGGAACGGGTCGCTGTCCAAACAACCCTTTTCCTTAATCATTTAAGTGATTTAGTAAGCGCCGAGGCGCACCGACTCTCACCCGCAACCTTCAACCTCTAGTTTCTTTACCAGCTCCGAGGACCTCTGTATTATACCATTCTTCTTTCTCGGCACTCATTTCCCAGCGAGAGAAGGAAAGAGAGAGAATAGCTGAGTCGTCTTGGTTGAGCGACCCCTTTTGGGATGACTTTTGTAGGAGGCTACGGCGCGAGAATAGCCCACTCCTCGCGGCTTTTCGGTGAATCCGATTTTCTTCTTCTTTCTCTGATGCTGCCCCTCCTCCCTTTGCTTTTTGCGGGGGTTGAACTCGGAAAGGAACATTTGTAGTTAATGTTGCGACGATTAAGAATATAAATCTGATTGGTACTCGTCAATTCATTGTTTTCCTTAACAAGTAGCATTGTAAAGGATTCATAGGTTGGGAGTTGCAATATATGTAAGCAGAACTTTGCAATGGTTTTTAAATGTAAGTATAATGAGTTTAATAATTTACATTACAGTTTATGCATTTCTTTTAGTCCGCAGAATATATACATGCGTATTGTAGAACATAAATTCAGGATAATAAATAATCTTAATCATGTGATGGAATATGTACAATAAATAAAACTATAAGTTAACTAATATGCAGATGCAAAATTTTGGAAAATCTTTTAACAATTTTTGACATAGGCACTTCAATCACTGACTAAGCGGGATTTTAAAATATGTAAAAACTATTTATTATAAAGTTATCATAATAATTTTATAAAATTTACAGAATTATCATTAACAATATTACTCAAAATAGTCTGTAGTGATAGATTAAATTTCATTGTGTTAATAAAAATTTTTGACGTACAATTATTCATTTTTATGCCTATATAATGGAACAATTTATGGAATTTTAATAAAATTGTAAAATTTCGAAAAAAAAGTTGGTGAGTATAAATCAATTCGTAGGAAAGCTTTATTTTTCCACTTCGATTTCCTGATGCTGGAAGTCCAAAGTCTTGTTGACGATCTGGGAATATTGGAGGCGACGGGCGAATAACGTCAAGTTCGATTAATTTTCCGGTCATTATTTTTTACGACTCCTTATCGTCGGATTTGCATGCTTCCTCGCTTCCGTTCTGCTTTTCTCCTTTATCTTTCCATTTTTCTCTCGCTTCTTTCGCCTTTTACAATTTCCTTTTTATGTTTTTTTCCTGGAAAGTAAAACGCCGTAAAAGTAAACTAGTTTAATTATGTTTCAATTTTTAAATAAATAATAGTAAAAGTAAATGTATTAATAATAAATTTTATTATTATTACTGCGAATTGTTACAAGGAAAAAGAAAATATAAGTCAATCGAAAATAGATTGTTCATTTTAGACTTTGACTAGTTTAATTAATAATAATCATTTTTATATTAACAATAAAATTATAAATCATAGAGCAAATAAAAATGATGATATTTTGATAACTATACGTATACATATTACGAATGCACATTTTGCTGGCGAACCCATAATTCAAACCAACTGTGCGTTTTTCGAAAGGAAAAATTCTTAGAATCTTACATAAATAAAAATTAATGAAATGGCTTCGGAAAACGTTTGCACTCTACTCAGTAAAGTTCTCTGCGCCTTGGCAATTGCGTATTTTTCTCTCACATTCCATTTTTAACTATCTTCTCGCCTGCCCGTTTCTAAAAAAAAATGATATAAAACGAGGAAACATTTATTATTCTTATATTCCGAGGTGAACGCACAGGTTGGCCACTGGCATAAAACAGATACAAGAAGCTCGCGCAATTACAATAAATGATAGAAAGTCTAGCCGCTGTACAAGATACGGAAGCCATAATAAAACCGCGCGCGCGCGCGTACGTAGCGGCGGCGGCTTGAAAACTCGGCTTTTTCACGACGTCACGAGGCAAGAAAACCATCAAAGCCGCATTTACATTTGTTCTCTGCATTCGCGCGGCGGCGGCAGCGGCGACCGCGAGCCCCGAGACTTAGAAATATATATATACGTTTTACTCCACGGCGGCCATTACAGCCCGAACGACCCACTTTCCAACTATTACAAACGATTAGCACTCGTTTCGACCGACGAAATATCCTTATCCGATCCGTTATTACCAATTTTGGTCCAGGCAGCTAGTATGCACGGTGAAAAAGGGGAGAAACTCTATAAGAGCCGGAGCTGTGGAAGGGGAAGAAAAGGACTGACTTTCAAAGTGCTTTGTTTTTATGATTTCTTTTTTTTTATCAAGACTTTTTACAGAACTTGAGCCTTTTGCTTCTATTTTCATATTAAATATCTTTTAGGAACTGAGGGAATTTTTTAAATAAATCTTGTATAATAAACCATTTTTATTTCTAACCAAGTATTTGGTGTATACTGTAAAATATGATGTGAAGTTATTTATTATAAATAATAATAAAAGCATTGATTAAAATGAATTGTGAAATTAATATAATTTATGAGCAGTTTAAATTTTTTTCAGTAACTAGTAATAGTTCTAATAGGCTATTGTTTCTCAAAACCTATTCATTATTAAATATTTTTAGCACAAAATTTAATAATAACGTACTACTTCGTAACAATAATGCAGTTACAACGAATTTATCCAAAAATATTTGCCTATTTACGTGCATGTCTTACCATAACCGAGTCATTCTACTTAATGTCTATATATAAATGGTTCATCTTATTAAATCCTTAGGCTGTGTCTACAAATTATTTTGTACGCAAAATACTTTATAAAATTTAAATCAAAGAAGTGAATTAATTTTACTAAATTATTCATATCCAAATATTGACTACGATTATTTTGGAGATTTTATTGTCATAAAAAAAAATCTTTTCTTCAACTTTTTAAATATACCTTGATCTTTTGGATTTTACCTTTAGTAACATAAGTAAAATATTTTAATGTGATTGAACTCTTATATTTGTAGTTAAAAATGCGATAATGGATATAATTGACTTAAGATAAAGTCACACAAGTTTTATGAAATTGTATATTCAAAACTGTTATTACAATCATTTGTAAATTACGTTAATAATTACGTGGAAGTAAATAAAACTTAATATTTCTAATACTATATCGTTTGATACACAATCTTTAATATATAATCATGGGTTACAAAGAAAAGTATAATTACATTTAACATGGCACAGTAAATTAAAATTTAATGTTTTATTATTCATTAATTGATAAAACAATATTTCGTTAAAAAATAGAAATAGCATGTAAACATACTGGTATATGGGTTTCATTATTGTATAAACAATTAGACCGCAGTTTTAATTCTTATAAGCGTTCTACTTTAAAAAATTGATAAAAGATTACTTTAGTACCAGTCCTATATTTTGTATTGTGTACTTGTAATGTTATTGATTTTAGACATAATTTCATGGAATCTCATACTTTTTTGGTTATTCAAATAGATATAATAAAAATATCTACTAAAGCAAATGATTATTATTCGATATGCACGAGGCCAAAATCATAAATGAATTTCCAGGCTCTAAGAAATAAAAGGTAAAAAATTCAAAATCAATCAATGCCAGTGCAGAAACGAAACATGGAAGTAGGGGAAAGAACATACGAGCAAAGCGCTATTCGTACATTATACGACATGTACGTACAGCAGCAAGAAAGGAAAAGAGAAAGCATGTACATATACATATCTTCGTCTCTGACAAAGTGTCTCTCTCTCTCTTTCTCTCTCTAGTGAACGCACGTATTTGCACGAGTGGCTGACGGGAACCTGGGGGACCAGGGTGGGGCCCCGACGTTTCACTGGGCGGAGCTTAAGCGCAACGGCAAAACTGCAGCGGCGCACACGAGTCTTCGACTCCGGAGGCTCGCCTTTCCCTCTCTCTCTCCCTCTCTCTCTCTCTCTCTCTCTCTCTCTCTTTCCCTCTCGGGCTACTATTAATTATTTATGCTGCGAGCATTGCTTGAGAGACGCGAACCGAGCGCGGTTCCTTCTCGGAGCTACGTGCATTTGTGTGCATTTGTGTGCGCGTGTGTGTGTGTGTGTGTGTGTGTGTGTGCGTATACAAGGCTTGGCCAATCCAATCGTATCGCGGCTTCCGATCGAATCCCGCGCCGGAATAATTATGATTGGATTCTCAAATCTCTTGGGCCCACTCTTCGCTTCATTTTTGTACGACTTTTATTTTAGAGGATGAGAGAGAATGAGAGTGAGAGAGAGACGGAGCCCTGCCAAATCCTGCCCAAACGTATTGAATCGATGATCTAATGGCCAAATCGTTAGATGATTAAAAATTTAAAAATTATTTTCTTCGAAAATCTATTGTGTGTATGTAAAATATTAAAATGATATTTGTATAAAGTACCTTGTATAGATAAGTTTGTGATTGGATAGACTACAAGAGCATTAAGTAAATAAACGTCGATATTTAGGACAAATTGTTTCAAAAAGTAATTGAATTTGTATTGAAATTCATTCAACTGTATTAGTTTAGAGAAAAAAAGGTTTGGATAAGCGCAACAATTACTTGTATCCATTCTTTCCCAAGATTATGAATGAACTTAACTGCTTTTATACTTTTCATATATCCTGACATATATATTGTAAAAAAGGTTAACATATATTCTAACGATTGAACGTAAATTTTTTTTACGAAAAAATAAAACACATCTAAACTACTTTGTACCTATTTTTTTTAAGAGGAAATATTCTCTATACAATATAATTCATATGGTAATACCGTCACTATAACGGTTCATGATCAATTATTGATATATTTACAAGGCTATAGCAGCAATTTTATTTTAGGAAACAATAGATTATAATTATATCTCAATTAGTGTTACCATTTACTTGATTAGTGTCTCGTTTGCATTTAATATTTTTTGTAACTATATTTATTCTATAGAATGTAAAAATTTGATTAGAAACTGGGACTTTTTTGATCAGGAATTGGTTATTAAGTTTTTATTTTTATTAAATTGCTTATTTTAAAATTAGTATTAATTAGTTATACATTTTTATTGTGTCGGCTGAAAGATAAAACGGGGATAAATGATAATAATGAAGGTAATTTTAGATGAAATGCTTTTTTTTTAATCGTAAACGAAGGAAAGCTTTCGAAATATCCTTAAGTAATCAGGTACCGGTATTGTAATGATATTTAAGTCGATTTTTGAGAAGTACTTTTTAATGTTTTGCGCTTCCCTGACACCTATTATAGGAATATGATAACTTATAACCTCATTATGAGATGAGGGATAGGCATCTTTGATCTGATGCATGCTTTTTGTAAAAATTTAAGTTTGTTTCACTTAATTCTATAAAAACCAAAATTATTATTGTCCATTCTAAAGGACGCCAGACGTGAAAGGGTTAATATTAAGCATGTTAAGAAAAAGATGAAAGTTTCAGATATTGATGTCTACTTGTTTTAAGAACATGTACTGTCATTTCCTGTCTCCTATGTTGAAGCTAATACCCATTAACCGGCACAGGCACAGAAACTGCTAAGCGTATCCTATTCTGGAAGTAGAAACGGTATGCTTGGGTTAGACATTAGCACTGGAATCTATTTATGTAAGTAAATGTTTGAGGTACTGTTTAATTCACTTGTATGCAAGTCTTCGATTAAAAATGTTTTATTGCGTAATAAATGAAAAGTATGTCCACATTAGTTTCTGTACGCTAAGTATACTTATGGATAATTTTTAACGGAGTATGGTATAGTCTTCACTAAACAAGCGAAAGTTACACAATTCTATTGATCTATTCGAGATGACATATATCATAAAAAACAGTATGGTTTGTAAATTTCTATTGAAGAAAACATTATTGAACGTTTTAAACACTTAAGCCGTGAATAAATACAAAGGGAACAGAAACAAATATAGGAATAGATGCAAAAATAACATTGACTGCAATATCAACATACATATATATATATATATATATATATGAGAATAAAAGTTTGTATAAATATAGTAACCAATGTTCTTTTCTATATTTATTCCTGTTCCTTTTTACGTATCCAGGGCTTCAGAATAAATTAAATCGTTTGATCAAACAATGCATTTTGGGTTCAATAGTATAAGAGACAATGTTTTGATACAGTCTAATAAATTTTAGCTAAAATTAAAGATTGACCAAAAAATATCTTTTATTAACCGTTAATGATTTCGCGTATGAATAAACCGTTTAAAATTGTATTTTTTCTACAAACATTGATCCAAGCTTTTAATTATAATATTTGAAAGTTATACAAAATAATATTTCATAATATATTTGTTTGTAATGTGTGTAAATAGTAATAATAACTTCTTTTCTTCATCGAAACCATGAAAATTACACTGAATTACTTGTATGTACAGTTTTAATAAGTTCATTTTGCCCCACTTTGCAATTTAACGGATGATTGAATACATTTATTTTACAAATTCGTTTTATTTGGCTTAATTATAATATCTCGGTGAGCCGGGAGATATATCAACGTAATCCTTAAAGCAGGGAACGACTGAAATACATGATTACCTGTTTACTCAAATAAATTATTAATGGAAATTTAATAGTTTTATTACGGAAAAAAGTTCAACCCTAATAACACCTTTAAAGCAAAAAGAAAAGAGGTTATCCCCTTACCGGCGACACACGAGTACGCGCGCGCGCGTCAGTTTCCACCGAACGCGCACCGAAAACAAAAAAAAAAGATCGACGCAAAAGTCGTTCCCCCCCTCTGCTTTCCTCTTGCCTCTCCCCCAAAAAAGAAAGCGGCACTAAATCTTCCTCCCCAAAACGAACGAGAAAAGCATAGCCAAAAGAGTATAAAACTCTTTTCTGCCTACCGAAAAAGAGAGCAACAGAGATCGCCGTGCGGCTGCTGCTGCCCCGACGACGCTCGCGCGCGCGCATTCCAAAAGTTAATAAACCAAGCCGAGAAATGCGCGCATACAATCGCCCGACAAAATTGAGCGAATAACTCGCTGAGAGAGAAGCACAGCAAGCGTCAGATGCAGGAGGGGGAGACGACACAAGCGAGCGATATAAAGCGCGCGCGCGCGCACACGCAAAACGAATGCAACACGGCGAGAAAAGAAGGAAAAAGAGTAGAGAAGGAGGAGGAGAATCACACCGAAGAGAGAGAGAGAGAGAGAGAGAGAGAGCGATGGCGCTGCATATACATATTATAGAAAAGAGGAGAGAAAGAGAGGGAGCAAAAAGCACATTTTTCTTTGGAAGACGGTGTGCCGGTGAGCGCAGCCACCGTGTGATTACCCCACCGGCCAGAAGAGAGGGGCATATATGAGTAATTTGTATTCAGCCCGATCATCCGTATCAAAATTCGAATCTACTTAGTTCTGAGAAGCCATGGGTTATATCGACGCTTCGTCTCTCTCTCTCTCTCTCTCTCTCTCTCTCTCTCTCTCTCTCTCTCTCTCTCTTTTCGATCGAACCTTTCCACTCCGCAGTCTCGCGCGGCCGTATAGCTTAATATAATATTATTCCCGGTTTAGTTTAATGGTCCCGGGTGATTATTACATGGGCGAAGGGTATACTGAATGCGAGAAGAAGAGAAACGAGTCCAATGGAGAATGAGAATGCGAGGAGGGAGAGAGAGAGAGAGAGAGTGAGATTGGTTGTTTGTGCGTTTTCTTTCCCTCGTTCTGCTCTCTTCCCTCTCTTGCCGGTTTTATCTCGCTTTTTCTCCTTTTTGCGCTCATGTGAATGCTATATAAGAGGGAATTCAAAATAATTCCTTCAAGCGCAGACTCATTAAAAAAAGATTGAGTTTCGTATATATATATATATATATATATTATACTTCGAGTGCAGGAAAAGTATCGCATATTGTTTATAAAAAAAAAAAAATTTCTTCGTTACAATAATATATGTATAACCTATTACTTAATTTTAAAACATCTTATAAGTACTAAATGTAATGAATTTCATTAATACACGTTATCTTTTACAATGATTTGTTTCATCAACAGTTTCTTTCAGCGAAACGCAAATTTGAAAAAAAAAAAAGAACATCAGTATCACAAGTAGGTATTACAAGAAAATTTCCTATAGGATTACCATGGGTTTGAAGAAAATTGCTCTGTTGCTCTGATTTTTCTTTCAAATGAATGTATTAAATTAAAAAGAAATCGTAAAAGTCTGTATTACCGTAATTCACAGACAATTTACGAGGGCTCCCGTGAGCGTAAATCACAGCACATCGTGATTCTCAAAAATCTCATAAAGCATAAATTGCCGCTAAAAGGAAATTCAAGGAACAATATTGCGCCTGATGTAGTGATAATTTCCTCCCGTATATATGTATATATAAATTCGATCGTTCGGCTGCATGATCGCGTCATCCTCTGTCTTCGCCGCTTCGAATATCCCCTTTTTCTTCAGCGCTGCACGGAGAGTCCGCGCGTTCGCGCTCCGCTCGACGTCGACACGGAGTATGGGTTCATGTGCGCGCGAGCGGCCGATTTCGATATACACACGTACGACTATATACATATATTATAATCCACAACGGAGCTGCTACGGCCTCTCGGTCCGTGAGCGATGAAAAGAAAAAAAAACGAGCGGCAGGGAATAAAAAACAGCCAAAATAAAATGCTATTATGATCAGTCGGTCGGGTGATTGGGTGGTCCAAATTACCGCGCTTGCACTCCACCTGCGCATATATATACTCGCCTCCCTCCTTCTCTCCCTCTCTCTCTTTGGTCGTCGCTTTTTCTCCTTCTCTCTCTCTCTCTCTCTCTCTCTCTCTCTTTCTCTCTCTTTCTTTGTTATATGTAACGTATTTCGAGTTGTTCCACGCGTATAGTAGGATGGATCCAAGGAAATTGCTTTCTCTCGCGAATCGCCAAATGTGGAATGGAATTTCGATTGTGGGTTATATGGTGCACGCAACACATTTTATTTGCATGTAAGAGGTGATTTACGTTCCATGAGAAAAGATATAGCAAACGGTGCATCATGCCGAATCATCATCATCATCATCAGCATTACAACTTGAAAAGTGAATAATAGCAAAGTAAATGGTAAAGCGTCGATATGATTATCCGTTCGATTAGTCACATCCTTGCGGCGCAAAGGAAGGACATCGACATGTGCCACACCGCGAATTCCTCGTCCAGCAGCGGCCAAGTCAATTTTAATTTCAACGATAAAACCTTCGCGGCGTATATACTGGGCCTACCTCGGCAAAAGTCAATCAAATTATCGAGCCTCCGCGCGGAGATAACCCACGTGTACACACATGCACACAGATCCACTTTTTCCCATCAACCGGAGAAAATGAGATGAATAAAGACGTCGCAAATGAAATGATCCTCTCGCGCGCGCGGCTCGCCAGTGTATATACATGTGTATATATATATATATATATATATGGAGTCGGATAAGCGATCATCGATCGGCTAGCGGCTCACCCCAGGTTTATAATATTCGAGAGAGAGAGAGAGAGAGAGAGAGAGAGAGAGAGAGAGAGAAGCCGCTTCTGCTGGTAGTAGTAGTAGTAGTAGTCCTCAAGAGCTCTGCTTTAATTTACGAACGAGATCGATTAAACGGTGGCAAGAAGAGAAGACCGAGAGAGAGAGAGAGAGAGAGAGAGAGAGAGAGAGAGAGAGAGTCGGGTAATGCATGCGGTCTGCTGCTGCTTTGCGGCTAAAGCTTGCGC
>UELV01174755.1:32269-51519 GCA_900490015.1 Megastigmus stigmatizans | reverse complement strand
CAATAATTCAAATCACTGCAAAAAAGTGCAATTGATATACAAACATCACGGAAAAATGGCCATATTTCGTAAAATCTCAAAAAAAGGAATTTTCGAACAAGCTATTTTTCTGATAACTTTTCAAGATTTATTGTCAAATGAGAAATGGTTTCAAAGAATTTAGCAAGGGGTTGGGGTCTTATCCGACATTTCTCGAGTTGTTTTTTCGCATTTTGAATACAAAGTTCAAGTAAAATGCTTAAAGAAATATAATGGATTTTGATGAAATGTAACGGGCATATTGAAATTCAAACGTTACCCTCATGAATTATACTTTGGAAATAGTATTGAGCATCAATTACTAATACATTTAGCTGTTTTAATTTATCAACATTTTCATAACTTCAAAAAATCATTGTCTTCTTGAAATAATTTTGCACCTCCAAACAGGGCTAAAAATAATGCTTATGTAATTCATTTATAGTTATACTACTGTTGTGATTGGTGTTTTCATGTACATACATTTGTTTCGTATTTCCATGAGAATTTCCATGTTACCCTGCATAACATCAATGTTCATCAAGCCATATGTATGCTCTATACGTTTGTAAAGGTCTTCACTGAAAAATCGCTTACCTTATTCGTAATTATTTTCCTCGCATAACGAATATTGCAACATTTTATATTTAGTTGCGTATTTTTCGGTGTATACGTTTTATTGAACATTGAACATTTCTATACTGTGAATGGAATTTAATTTTCAAAATGTCACGAAAGCGATCAAAGACTATTTCTGAATCCAAAGACGAATAGTATACTTCTGAAGAAGATGAATCAGTGGAAATACCAAATCCAGATAACTCTGGTTGTTCAGATGATTCGGATTCTGATGATGACACCGTTGAAGAACTACCAAATATCACTTACCACAAAGCTAAAAAAAATTATCGAGTAGACCAAGCTAAGTTAGAAAAAAATCATATTTTCCATTGGGTAGATGGTGAAAAAATATATTCTGATAAGTATGAAAACGAAATGCTTTTGCCTGATCATGTGAAAGAAAAATTCTCAAAAGTGAACCGATTCAATTATTTGACCCTTTTTTTTTCAACCGAGATAAAAGAGTACATCATTGATGCTTGTCGAGAAAATGGTTTCAACCTAGAAATGGATGATATGAATATTTCATAGGAATTATCATGTTCACTTCTTTCAACACTCGAAAATCACGAAGAGACTACTGGTCAACAGATCCTTTTTTATCATGTCTAGTAGTTTCTTCGGCAATGTCCTGTAAGAACTTTGAAACTATAAAAAAAATTTGAAATACGCGAAAGCGACTGACAATGATTCGAATGATTAAGTGTGGCATGTTCGTCCAATCATGAAAATATTTCAGAAAAATATTTTAACTTTGATTTGATAAATTAATAATTATAAATTGTTTATATTTACTGTATAAAATAATATAATTATTTCATTAACCCTTGCTATTATTAATTTTGAGAACAGCGTTGTATAATTATTTAACTCTGTCGCATATTTTCATAACAAAATAAATCTTGTTTTTTATGATATTTATAATGTAATATTACATTACAGGAAAATATTATTTTACTTGAAAGTTCAATAATTGGAAAGAATGTTATAGTGTTGTATGTCTAAAAATTCCGTTTAAAAAGTGTAGTTGAATTCTATAATTGTTATGTATGTACGTAAAGTACAAATATTTCAAATTGAATGTACGAAAAATACAAGTCGTCTGTACGCAATGTACAAATAGTCTGTACGTAATGTACAAGTAGTCTGTACGCAATGTACAAGTATAAGTTTTTAATTATTATATATTATAAATATTATAAATTATATCTATAACAATATGTTTTATGCATATGAAACATACGCATACAAATAGTAAAAATAATTCTTGTCTAACAAGGATGTATGTTATGTACTCGTATGTACGTAAAGTACAAATATTACAAATTGAATGTACGCAAAGTACAAGTTGTCTGTACGCAATGTACAAGTAGTCTGTACGTAATGTACAAGTAGTCTGTACGTAATGTACAAATATCAGTTTTTAATTATTATATATTATAAATATTATAAATTATATCAATAATAATATGAAATATAAGCTAAAAATAATAAAAACAATTCTTGTATAACAAGGATGCATGTAATATATGCACGCAATGTACAATAATAATATACGTAATTTATAAATAAAGTGTACGTAAAGTGCAACAAATAAATAAATGGGCCTAATACATAAATGCAATGTATGTAAAGGCCAAGTGATTTGTACACAGAGTACAAAATTTCGTAATGAGCTATTTACTGCTCAAGCTAATAAGTACATAGGTATGTACGCGTATGGAAACCGAAGGTTTCATATTACGCTACGACAGCGCCATATAGTGGCTTACGCATGGAGCGCTGCATGCTTATTTTTATATTTTTTATGGTGCCACTCGGACACTCGGTCGGTAACAACCTGTACGAAGAGCTCTTTTTTCCATATGACATCCCCTTAAAGTAGAATCTTAGTCTAATAGAGTGCCTTCTTCAAGCCATTAATTTATCGAAACCATAATTTTTGGAAAATGTAATTTAAAAACAAGTAGGTATCAAATTCGTAATCAGCAACGTGAGAAACTTTACAGTATACCTTAATACATCTATGAGAAAAGACTTTAGAAACAATAATATACTGATTTAATTCTTAATTTTACAATAACAGGAATTTTGGATTAAAAGTTTATTCTTTTATTATTCAATAATTGGAGTTCACGGTATAAATGCTTTTCCTCTTAGAAGGTTTTAAGAAATGTGTAACCAATTATTATTTTGACTCAAGATCAAGACAATATATTCAAAAATCTCGTATTGTCTTGGTATCGTGAAGCCCTAAACAGCATATTTACGCTCGTTACTTAATAAATATACAATTTTCAAATTTCTTAATAGAATTTTATATTGAGGCAAATAATTTTCCAATTAAAGAAGAGGGATTATTAGGCAGCGATTTCTTTGCTCAACGAGGAGCTAAAATAGACTATCTGAACAGAACTCTAGTAGCCCGAGCACAAGAAATTTCGTTTGTAGAAAATAACTAACGAGCAGCAGTGCGCTGTTTAAAAGCTGTAAACGACGTGCCTGGAAACCTTGAGGAGGCACCCGCAATTCAGGAACAAAGGAGCCATGAAACAGTAAAAAGGGAGATGGCTCAAGTGTTCGAAAAGAGGGAAAGAAATATAAGCACGGAGTATCATAACTCCGAAACAAAATCTAATTTGGATTTTCAAAATCAGTCAAAAATGGACTCTGAAATGGGTTCAAAAGGAAAAACAAATTCGAAAAAGAATTTAGTTTTCCAAAAACAGTCAAAATTGAATTCTGAAATGGATTCAAAAAACAAAACGAAATTAAATTCGGACGCGAATTTAGTTTCGATACCAAACTTTAAATCAAACTTTAAATCATACTCTAAATCAAATTCAAAATCAAATTCGGATATAAATCCAAGTTCTAAATCAAAATCAAATTCAGATATTAATCCGATTAATGCCTTTTGATTGTTCATCTTCGTTATTTCTGATTTTTATGGCCCCCAGATGTGTGGGGCACTTGAGCAGTGTTGGCGCGTCACTTGGATTTTCTTCGGGATTGTTTGGTCGTACTATAGATACGATTCAGTGCGATTTTGAAATTGAACAAAATGTATATAACACTGCAATATATGTTGAAACAATTATTTACAGGTATTCGGAGACTAAGTATATATTGTTGAGTAAGATGTGTTGTATTATAGGATTGCACGGGGGCCAGCAGCTCCCTACCACCGCATACACGTATATTCTCGACGCTCTGTGGACTTTCGCGCACCCGCGTGGTTTCTCTATAGCTACCGTGCCGGCGAAAATTAAATTGATGCGTGTACGCCAACGGTAGAATACGTTGAATTTGCTTATTTTCTTGTGTAGGGGGATGTTGTAAGTTTTCGGTACGAAAAACTCTACGAATAGTTGCGCGTTATAATTTTAATATATTATTTTGTTGATCTTGAATATTTTCGTTTTGAGGTTGCGACTCATGAATTTATGCATCGCTAACAAAGTTGCCCCCGCCATGAATACATTTGCCAGTCCCGTAACAAATATAAATGCATGCACCAAGACGCTCTTTTGCGGTGGAAAATAGAAGGTGAAGAAACAGGTGTTTTATTAAATTAATTAATTATAGTTCTCGTTTATATCGAGTACAACTATGTGTTTCATCAAAGAGGGTTGTAATTGCGAACATTAATTATGAACCGTTACGCTTATGATAACGAAACACTTTCATTAATCGATCATTAGGGAAATATCTTTGAAGGTACAGAATTATGATTCTTTAGTAAATATGAGCGGAATTATTTCATCCGATAATGAATCCCAATGCGCAGCAGTTTTAATTATTAGCTTCGAATACATTATTGCATTTATCTTTTCGCTAGGCAGCTTATATGTAGAATTAGCAGGATCGGTATAAATAAAACCAATATTTGTTTTAAAAATCAGCTCGTGCGGAAGCCTTGATTAAAAATTGTTTTAGTTTATTTGTGTACGTGGCTTGATGAAAAATTTGTAAAAGAATGTTGATTACAAGCCCGTTGATGGAAAGCATCTTTTTATTCCAGAAGAAACAAAAAAATACAGATCATTAAGTTGCAATACACTGTATATAGAAAGAAAACTATTTATTGGTACTATTTTCGTTATGCAGTATGTAAGTCAATATACGAGTATAGGTCAATAAATTATACATTGACGCACAACAGTTTTGATGGGTCCATAAAAATTTACATAAGTTGTGTAGTAACCTGAACAAAAATATAAATATATATATATATATATATAGCAGGATCACTTGGCCGAGACGCAATTTATGCGAACTCGTAAAAAAAATATGCAATGCATCGAAAAAGCTTTTCCAATAACGCTCCCCCCCCTCCCAATGCGCGCAGTAAGTTTTTGCCTTAATTGCAAGTTTTTTTTCTCTCTCCCTTTCCCTCTCTTTGCGCGTCAAATCGTAGCTGTAAAAAAAGTGCCAGGGCTCTCGAAGATGCAGAGGCGCGCACAGTTTGAAATGCAATTTTTCCATCTACGGAAGTGCGTGGAAGCACACATAGCTTCGATGCTATAAAATCTAGATAGAGAGAGGGAAGGCATCGAACTGTCGTAATTCAACGATGTCGTAACTCCGCGGTAAACTCTTGTGCTTATATGCCGTTGGGTAGCGGCATAAGAAACGAGAAGCTATGCGTGTACACACATATATGCGTTTATACAAGCGGGCCGTGCACGAGCTTATTTGAGTTTTACAATGCATCGCGATGTTCGGTGCAAGCTATTGGCACAACTCTTGGATTTTGAGGAGTATTGAATTTCTCAGACGAGTATAGCGACTGTTTGATATACATTGAAAACATTCTTTGTTTAGGATTTTATAGGTTCATTGACGAATGACATTCTGTTTTTGTTTTCATTGTCGGGGGAGGAGAGGGGTGGGGCGAATTCATTCATTTTCGTTTACCTTTCTTGCAATATTTTGTCACTCGTCAATTTTCTTGATTTATATTTCTTTTCTCGTTAAAACAGAGTAGTTTTCAATGGAATAATTATGGATTTCGAATAAGATTTTCAAAACTCACAATTACTAGTCACGGACAAAAGTCGACATTAAAATATTATATAAGACCATTGATGGGTTTGCTCGATGGATAATAACTAAAGTGGATCGTGAAATTAGGTCGCACAAAATCCGAAATGTTCGAACTATTTGTTCACCGCATTCACAGGTCACTCGAAATATACCGCCGTATATGTTTTGTATATTTCCTTTATGAAAATGAAAATGTTCCCAATACCACGAATAAGTACTTTAGTTCATCGATGAGAAATGAAGACAGTAAAATGAGGCATTAAAATCGTCATTAAAATTAAAAAAAAAAAAAAGAAAAAAACAAATAGATAAATTAATAAAGTAAAATAGTAATATTTAGTTTATACACTGCATGGAAGTGACTAGCTCTCGCGTTAGTCTCATACATTCTAAAATATGTAAACCTCATTTCGCGGCGTAAAAGCTATTCGCGCGCGGGAGGAAAAAAAGCCTCACGGCACCTAAGCTAGTGTCACCTTTTTAAATAAAATCACAAATAATAAAATTAAGTTATACGCGCGCGAGGCAAACTGAGATTCCTTCGGCATCGCAAACTCTGAAAAAGCCACTTTCACCAACACCAGCACAACCGCTTTTCATAAAACAATTCTCTTATTATAATACCGTCATCCCTCACTCCCATAATCGCGAATTTAGATTGAAAAGCTCGCTTTTTCATGCTCGTACATTGAGCTTTCAAGCTCCTCTGCTCTATATCTCTCTCTCTATCTCTCTCTCTCTCTCCTACTTTTCCTCTGGAATTATATTTCTCCTCCGCCAAATCGAGCATGATATCCTCTACCTCCGATCCCGTGATCACGAAAGGAGAGGATGCACTTCGAGAGGATAACGTCTATATAAGGAATTCATTTCGCCACTCACGCGTGTGGCCTGGAAAAATGAGAGAGAGAGAGAGGGGGGGGGGAGCTGTGAATCGATCCATCGCGGGTTAATGAAAAAGATGGTCAGCTCTCGAGGCAGACGACGAAAGAGAGAAGGAAAAATGGAAAATAAGGAAGAAGGAAGGAGAGAAAAAGAGTCGAGAGGGATCGTCCACGTAGGAGACACACGCTATATGCGGAATGACAAGGAAGAGGGTATCCATGAATTAAACATCAGACCGTGTCCAATATGAACGGGGCATAAAGGCCGTCGCCGACGACGAAGACGAGGACGCAAAGCGACGACGATTCAAGCAAAAGACTGAGAGGGATGCGGGGGAATTTTTTTCTCTCTTACGCTGCTGTCTCTGAATTCTCTCCGCGGCGAGCTTTTCTCTTCTCTTCGTGATCTGGTAGTCGACGCTTTTCTCTTCCCTTCTTTCCTCCTTTCTTACTTACTCTATATCTCACTCTCTATCTCTCTGTCTCTCGCTCAGTCTCTTCAATCGGAATCTGCGTGTCTATTTTCAAAGGCGTTAATTACATTTTTCTTTGTCCGTCTTTCATATACTTCGTTTTCTCGACCGGCCATTACGCATTCCTGAACGGATGAATGTCATGTCATCTTCATCCGGGGATTTACTCACACCTGTATATCAGAGAAATTAATGGGATTGAAGTGATTTATAAAAGCGTATCAAGTGCAGTAACATAGTCAAATTCAAAACTTAATATATTTTACATATTGCCATTATAATAATTTTCTTATTTTCAATGCATGTGAATAAAATTTACATTTTTTAAATGTCTCATTTCTTTGGCTGGTTAACTGATTCAATGAAGACTATCGATTTTCATAAGTCACTCACCATAAGTTATCTACTATTTTCCCTCGGAGGTTGAATTATTGCAGGAGTAATTATTTGTATCAAAAGTGGAACTTTTTAAATTATGTTTATTATACAAAATTGCAAATGATTTAAGAATTCTTATAATTTCTATTCGAATAATTCGTGTAAATGTATTAGCTTTACTAATTTGTACCGACATTTGTAAATTAAATTAATTTTTTCGTGTAGTAACCGAATAAGAGTAATTTCAAATTCTAAAACCACGTTATTTCAACTTTAGAACTTTAAATCATTGTTCTTTTTATAATATAGAAATATAATTGTGAGACTATAAAAACATGAAAGTTCCATTACCTTTACTACGTATACATTGTATATATTATATAATATCACCTATAAGATGCAAATATATTTTCAGACGAAAAGTATTATTTTTTCATAACTATTCAGAGTATAAAGAAAAACAGTTGGTTTCAGGAGATTCAAGCGATAATAAAACGAAAATTAAGATTTCAACGAATATTTACAGGTTATGAAATAAAGACCGAATAAAGTTATAATTAAATTTTTGTAAATCTACATCACCTCAGAAGCGGGAAAAATATATTTTCATTTTTTCAATTTTAATATTGTCTCTTACGTATATAGGCAGCTATTTAATTATCGTGATGCTAAATTAACTAAAATTGAGTTTTGTTTTAAAAATTTACAGCGATAAAAAAATTAATAAAGAATAAATAGCAACTTGAAAAATGATCATTCACGACTTTGTCAAAGATATTTTTCTTTTAAAGTCGATTTACGCGAAGATTATGTTCAGTGAATATATATCGATTGCCCTTGTCAAACCCAGCGAATTCCGTACTTGAAATTGGAAGGTTCTACGTACCGGTAGAAACTCCTCAAAAAATGTTGACCGTACTAGACTGTTTCCACTTGCATATACTCATTATTAGGAAGTGTGGATATTTTTCGAAGAATTCGTATCTACTGGTTAGGGAGATCTATTTTTAAAAAAAATTAATTAAGACTAGTAAAGATTTTATACTTTACCTTTTATAATCAGATACTCGGGACATAAGCAATTTATCTTTTTATTTCGCATTACTTACCGAATCTTGTAGTTCAGTGGAGGAAGGGAACAGGAATGATTTCACAAAAGAAATAATAGATAACAAGTAAGTTTGAATATTTCCGGGTTTATTTTTTTCTGTAAAATGATGGATTTATTTAAGGTTTCTTTCATTCATCACATGAATTTTATACAATTCAATATTTCCTTTTAAATTATTATTTAACAGTAACGCTCGGTTATCGCTGACGAGCCAATCAAAGGTGAAAATATTCTCTTTATTTTTATTTAATTTTCACGAATAGGATTATTACCATTTATAAATTTCTCTTTTCCTTATTCCATTCGACAAAACAATATAACAAAATTATAGCAAAGTTCGCCTTCATTTACTTTTACATTGCTATTACAATGCTTATTTAGCTAAGCCATTCGTTCGACTTCCGGACGGAAGGTTTCTTTGCTCTCACTCATTCTCTCGTTTGCCGCTTTCTTTCTCTCGCATACTCGAATATTAAATGCAATCGTCGTGTTATACGTCATTCGCCTCAATGAACTAAAGCTTTTTCCCATCTTCCTAGCCAATTATGAACACGTAGGGACGAACTACGCGAAATGCAATATATAGCTAAAATCTGACTCGGTTATTTATACTCGTTAACAAATTGTTTTCTTCTTTCTAGCGAGGAGGTTTTTACCGTTTTACGTGTTTTTTATTATCAATATTTCTGCGTTTTATTATCATTGAAAAATATAAATAATTCTTCTCATCGTTAACTCGTCGCTTTTATATGTCGCGTAACAATCTTATTCTTCAGGAGCGTCTTCTTTTTAACCGTTTGAAGCAAAGTTTTATTTATAAATTACGTCTACTCGTAGTAGAAAAAGAGCTATTTCTCGTGAAAAGCAAAAAGCTTGTTATATTTTATTTAATTGAACAGAAAGGTAATTTTATTTTGAGGATCTCCAAACCGCAATACTCGTCTCAAAACTTTATCTTTTTCTTTTTTATTTGAACACTTTAAATTTACTACTTGAGAAAACTGCTTATTATACAAATCGCATTTACAGAAAATTGTATGCTTCAAAGGGTTAATATGAATTATTTGGATCTTAGATATATTGCCTAAAGACGAATGTTTATAAATAAACGAACAAGTCTAGAGCAGTACAGCTAAGGCTTCTAAAGTATAAATTTTCAAAGCCTTTGAAACAATTTTTTTCATTAATTATTCACATTAAATATTTTGGTTTCCCGCTGTGCATAAGTATCATAGATCTTTGATCCTAAAGGAGATTCATCAAGGACATTCTCATTTGGATAGCGATAACGTAGAAGTTGCGTAGTTTAATTATAAAAGGAATACAGTATTTTTTGTTCACAGGATATCTTGAAATCATTTAATTTACAGATTACTTCACTTAATGGAATGTATGATATTATACTCTCATACAAAAAGATTCTTATGCTGCATTTATATTACATGTGACAGCATAAAATAAGTTTATTTGATTTTATTCACAATTTATTTTGTCGATTCTGGTTAATCCATTTTCTGGCTATGGCTTTCTTGAACTCAAACTAATGAAACCATCACTAAAACCATCCAAGACCTATGTCAGGAAAATACGATAGTGTAAAAAAGCTTAGTTAAATTAAAGTTAATTGTATTAAAAATTTTCAAGTATTTAATGTGTATACAATGATATAAACCACGCTATATGTCAGTATTTACTTAAGAAACTCGCGCAGGTGTACCGGCACAGACGACTAAGAATTATGTCGATCATGAGCGAAAGGCTGAGTGCAAAATGTGTGAATCGATACTCATAAAATTAATATTCGAGTTAACAGTGGGTAAATAATATATCAAGTGTAAATTGAATGACATGATAAATGTGAACACATATACCGGACTTATTGTACTTAACGCATTTTAATGAATTTATGTAGGTAATACGGACAATCTACTTTATCAACTTTTGACACAGAATTTTTCGAACGTGAAAATAAAACGATTTTATATGTTATTTTATTTTTACATAAATATTTTAGATGTTACTACTGCACTCTATGTGAATATCAGGCATTTAGCAGTTGTGTGGTAAGCTAAAAGAAAAATCTGCGCTCAACATGTAGTTCGTGCATGTGCACCCGTAGAATAAACGTACAATTTCTGGGAAAGAAAAATAGCCGGACTGCTGAGACAAGGAAAAATGAAGTTAAACGTGGCGTCGCGACCGCTGGTCCCTTTTGTCCATAAATGAGTCAGAAGATCTTGTGAAAATTCTAACGAACAATTCATTTCGCTCGGAAACTTATTTACATCGAAATGAAAGAGTTACGCCATATCCCTTAAAAGCCATCCATGTGCGCTTTCTGCCTTTTATTTTCTCTTCTTCCCCCACTTTCGCTTAACGACTCTTCTCCGACGCGTGTTCATTAATGAAAAATCTAAAGTACATTCGCTTCTCTAGACGTATGGTCTTCTGTTGCCTCATATTTTTTTTAAAAAACGTATTCTTATCCCGCTATATTTAACATATTGTTATGGAATATTTACACTTTTTACACTAATAATTGATATAGTTTTGTTTTTTTTTTAATATTTTATTATTTAGTATTTCCAATTTTTTTTTCAGTGTCGATTATTAGGTGATGCTTGAAGCTTACTTATTTATTTTGTGCAGCTTATGTTTTTTTTTCTTGATTTGCTTATTGACGATGCACGATTAACGGAAATCTCTTGTGTAGCCGAGCAGCGGAAGGTCGTTACATCGATTATGCTGTATCGATAAAAACATTATTGATAATACTAGCGATAGAATCACTAATTTACCTTTAAAAAAAATCAGCGTTTCATCGATAATCAATGAAATCTTTTGCCTCCCTCAACAATCGCACGCATAGCAGTGATATATTTGTTTTGTTTTAAACAATTTGTTATAGCGTTTGGATTGTGCTTTGTTATGAGAATGCCATTTTCGAGTTTCCTTACTTCGTCAGCTCTTTTAGACTCTGGAGCAAAGAAAAGTAAGTTACAGTTATTGCTTTACCGCAAATAAAAGTGTGGACTATCGATGTTTGTTTCCTCTCGTTTGCAGTCTCAAAGACTTTATGCTCCACGCAGTTGCTTCTCTCTCTACTTTAAAATTGAATACTAAGAAATAAAATGACTGTACTGTAAAATTGAATTTCAAAAACTTCTCCCTAATAGCTTATACTATGATGAAAGGTAGGCAAAACTTAACAGATTTACATGGAAATTCATGATAATGTTTGAACCATTATTTTATGTACAAATTAATGTTATAATTAAGAAAGCGTATTACAGGATAATTAATTAAACATTATTCCAATAGCGATGTTAATAAAATCCTTTTTGTTATGCGATTCTTAATTTTCGTTCGTATCTGTTTGTTGCAAACTAATTTGTACATATCAAGTAGCTCATTTTTATTTTTTATGTAAGAGTGCAATTAGTAATCAAAGAAGGTCATCATAAATACTATAGAAAATAAATAAAATTGAGTCTGCACATTGTATCTGTATTTGAAAGCAAGTTGATAAAAAGTAGGTTACGACAGTATTTTACGACCTCCACTCTTGAAAACTCATTCATAGTGCCATTAAAGGTCCAATGGAAAATCCGTTCAAGTCCGCAATTTCAAGGCAATAATCATTTAATTGTTCATGCCAGGTAATTCCATCACGACTAAGTCCCCATAGAATCCATTAAGCATCCACGAATTAAGGGCAAAGTCGTCGCCGACATCGACCAGCGCGTTTTTCCCTTTCATGCCTCGGAAGAGTTTCGTGACCACAAAACGAACGCGGAACAATCAAGAGGAAAAAGAGAAAAGAGAGGAGAAAAAGAGAAAGAGAGTAAGATAGACAAGTGCCGCGTGTTTCCAGTCCCGAAGAGAAGACAAATTGGTTTTCTTGTCATGGCGCTTACGCATCTTCCATCTCTTTCGCTCTTCTCTTTCACTCTCCCTCTATTTTGCGGGAAAGAAGCAAAGTAGATCCCTGTCAATATTGGGACTTCAGTTCAAGATTTATTTACAAGCTGCCCCAAGATTCTCAACAATGAGTTACGATGGCTCTTTCATCTGTGAAAGCCTTGGCCATGTTCACTATTTTAGTACGCTGGAGGCTCTTACGAATTATCCCTTATTTCCGACTCACGTAGGCACACGACAATACAGTCATAAAGTATATTGGACCGAAATTTAAAGGGCTTGGATTTTCTCTTTTCTTTTTCTTCAATTACTAGATTATAGAATATACCTAAATTACGTGGAAAAGTATTTGCTTTTAGTAAGAAATCTTCAATAAAAGAATTTATTAAAAAAAAAAAACTGCATAGTATAAGAACATCGCGAATTTTTAGATTTAATTTTTAAAAAAGTGGAACGCACTAATATAAATCGATTAACGATTTCGAATCTTTCCCTTTAAAACAATAAAATTAATACGGACTCGGTGGTTTACTGAATTGGAATTAGGTCATTTACCATATGATTTTCATTTTAACAATCTGTTTTAGTATTTGAAAAGATGACAAGTTGATAATGGAATATTCATTCAGTACATCAAAAATGCCAACACCTAATTTCCCGAATACCCTTTGTTATTTTTGTAATTTTTTCTCAAAAAAAAAAGAAAAAAAAAAGAAATTTATTGGAGCTAAAATATTTAATTCTTTTGACTGTTAATAGAAAAAATAATTAGCGTTTACACCGCAGATCAATAAAGTTATTTGATATCGAGCAACAGCCTGCGAGCCATAGAGTCTTTGTAGGACTATTTCAAGCTTTTTCTATTTTTATATCCAGCTTCGTGCCAATGAGGAGTCGAATAAAAGAAAAAGCACGTATACGATAAACGATTGAGCGTGTGACATGTCCACTGCTGTCTGTGCGTTTTTATTTTGTTTTGTTCTCTCTCTCTTATTTAGAGGCGCTACACATTCTTCTTTTCACGCGCGGGTATTAAGCGTTGAAATACCCACGGGCAGCATCAAAAGAGCTGCCAAAGAATACAGTATTTGATACGCGTTTTATAGCGCTGTTATCCACGCCGGTTGAAAAGCTATGGCCGCCGATGACGTGGCGGCTTATTAACGCATTACACCTGCATATGATATATACATATATAATATGTGTTATACGTTTATGTATAGGAGCGGCTGTCGCTTTTGTGCGCCATTCGCTTGGGTATCGACTTTTTGTTTTCCGCTCGCAGTCGCGCGCTTTTGCGTAAAACAGATTTGGATCAAAGGATACTTTTAATGCCGATCTCGAGCTTATTGTACAACGAAATTCTATCTAATGTTTTTCTCCTACATAAAATACTTACAGACTTCTAGAAAATTAATATTGAACCGATAATGAAAGCGTCGTTAATATTATGTAAATACAATAATATTTAACGTTAATCTTACTATAATAATAAGAAAAATTATGGATCTGAATTGAATATGTTCACCAAAGTGATAGATTGATTAAAATACCCAAGCAAAATAAATTATGAATGATCGTATATGATTCATTTTCACGAAACCGCTATCGTTCGCTTTTTATAATAAAGTATAACATTGGTAAAACTGAATAATTATATGAGTTGTATCATTAAAATAAATAAATTAAGATATATCAAAGGAAGTGAAATTTTCCTCGTACGAGCCTTGTGATTGCATTTATATTGTACGCCACTACAGTTTCTTAACACTGACTGATCGACCATGGAACGTAAGGCACGCATAATGCCTGAAAAGGCCACTGTGAAATGACTATATTTTTATTTAGTACATAGTGAAATTTCAAGCCTAGTAACGTCTTGATGTAACAGCGAGACATTTACTGTCTTGTGGTTAAATGTCAAAAACGAGGCATGTTGATTTTCACTTTATAAGAACTTCCCATTCCCTTTTTCAAGTTAGGCCTTAAAGTTAATATTATTCAGTAATGCTTTCATTTCATTAATCGATTTCGAGAAGTGATGCACTAATAGCTTTTCAAATTTACTCTTTGACTGGGATACAATATTATGAACCGTTATGAAATCAGATTCTCTGGCAGTGTTATTTATAAACAAGCGATCATTATCTTTTGTTTAAACTAATAAAAATTGTATGAATATCTTTAAAACGATAAAATTATATAAAACGCGTTTGATATTTATAATGATTCTGAACATTAAAAATAAGTATATTAATTACTCTATTTTATTGAATATGGAAAAATATCTTTATTGTTAACGTATATATAGCAGTGGTCAAATGTCCGTATAAATTACCCTGCTACAGAATATTTTTACAAGGTTCAGCATTAACTCTGTTGCAATTATATTATTAAACTATTCGACCACCGCTATTGATTATTATTTAAAATACGTTCCAAGTGGGAATACATTGAAAAAATAGAATCAAAAGCTATAAAAATAAATAGGGAAGACTGAAAACCGTGTATAGGTTCCTCATGTTCTAATTTCCCACCTGTCATTTCATGAATTCATATAAGTATCATGCATAATTCTCTTTACTGAAGTATTTATTGCCCTTTCAGCTTTGAACCTAAAATCTAAAATTTATTCCATCCCAATCATTGAAAACCGATCGCACAAAATTTATCCTACATAGAACAATACAAAGCCACGATCATTTGTTAAAGATATTAAAGTAATTAAATTTCGTTACATCTGTATCAATCGATCCACGCATTAATGAAGTATGCAGAATTCTCGATGAACCATCATTCAAAGTAGAAAAAAATTGTTATTTCAGCCGTCAAACAACACAAGCGAGTGAAAGAGTACGGGAAATCCGATTCCTCGTACGCCGCCACTGCAGCCTGTGCCATCGTGCAAGCGTATCGTATCGTGACCGCGTGCACACCCTCTAAAATCGCGCGAATCCGCCCCCGTTCTCTTTTACACACTTATTACACAGCCTCGAGATCCAAATCCCTTTTACGCGTTCTTCCCTCTACATTCCTCTCGCTTCAAGGATAAAAAGAATAGCTCGCAATACATGTGTCTACACACATGTACATCTACACACGTCCTTTGGAGGAAAAACGCATCTGGTTTCTCCCGGTCCAAGGAAAGAACAATGCGGGGCAAAGCGTTCCTTTGAGGTGGTGCGGCAGCAAGCTCCTTTTCCCTCACCCCGATACAAAAGTCGCGCTCTCGGCTCGCATTGTTTGCCGCGCGGCGAGCACTTCTTCTCCTCCTATACTCCATTCTCCTCGTTCTCTTTGCCCCGTTCCTCTATATACCTGTTTCGTTCGTTATCCGGCTTTGTGCTGGTGGTCGTGCCTTAGACGCGAGCACCTACCGTTGGCGGTTCTTCATCTCGGCACGAGCCAGGTGAGAAGGAAGCCGAGCAACAGAAGCAACGTCGTGGCACTTAGCTCGACACGGGGATGGTTCATACTGCTTGCCCTGCCGTGATGTAGCTCGGCTAGACTTTCTCCTGAAACAAACGAGGCGCACTGAAAAAACACTGCGCTCTTTGCTTGCCTTTGAGGCGCCAATGGGATTGGGACGAGTGCAACTGTGGGGAGAGAGTGACGGGGACGAGAGACACGGCTAAGAGGGAATTTTAAATTGAATTTTGGAGCCCCTGCTACGCGACGTCTCGCTCGTGTTTTACCTCCCGTGCTGTTTATAATGAAATATTCTTTCTGTAAATGACTTTTCGCGACCTGTTCATATTAGATTTATTGATGTGACAGTGATGTTGGGCATTTGGAAGGGTGCATTTCGTGTGATTATATGGCTCACGGTACAATCTGATATTCATTGCTGTGAAACGTCTGAAATAATATAAAGGATTTCGTGTTTCATGTATTATGCTCATTACTACATTAATTTACGCGATGAGAATTAAACGCTATATTTTAAATTATATTTTTTTTAGATTGAAAACAAAATATTCATAAGCTTCTAAAATAAGTAACTTCATTGATGTGTTGATTGCACAATAAATGGACGTAATTTCGATTGTTACATCTGTTTCACGGTGGTTAGTGAATTTTCTTCCGTCGTATACTTTTTGATTTTACAAAAACTTTTCTTTATTCTAGTCCCGTACACATATAGATATAACTTTGGCGCCTGGAAAACAAGCAAACTGAAAACAAGATCTTGAAGTGCGACTCGATGCACCGAGTTTTTTTTTTGTACTACGAAAAGCAAGATTTCTTTTACAACTTGAAGAAATGCACTTATTTTGTTTTTATATCTTTATTAAAGATTGATTTTATTAATATTTTTACCATAAAGTTCTTCATCTCCTGTTTTGACTATATTCGCAAAGAAATAAATTATTAATTTTTTTGTTCTTAGTCAAGATTTCATTTTACTCCGGTCTATCACGTTGTGTAAAATATTAAGATATCCTGGAGAGTAAATGGACTGTAGGTTCAATTGATTTAAGCAGTTATTTATTTTGCTTCAAACATCTGTTTTCCAAAGTAGCTTATAATCCGATTTTGTAAATCTTGATGTTCGCGCGTGCATATTATTTACGTACAGCAGCAGCGCGTAACCCGAATGATACTTCTCAACAGACTGTCAAAGTCTTAAGTGGGAAACAATATTTCTTAATACTTGTTCTCCAAGCTGGGACATAATTTAATACAACTTAAGTGAGACATCAACAGACATTCTGTATAAACGTTTCCCAAACGGATAACATCATTTTTCCAATAATTCTTTTTAGTTTTGAATTGTAGCACTGCATTATTTTATTGAATAATTGGATGGGAATTCGTGTAACAGCTCATGGAAATGTGAAAATCCTTACACTTCCTTATTTCGTTTTTATCAAATCAGTATAACGAATTTTCTTGAATTTCCTTAAAATCGCGTGTTAAAACTGTCATTAAAGCATTGCAATCAACTAACTTTACATGAATAGTCGAGTACACCCACACAATTTCATTTGTCCAGCCGTAATGCACCCGCACCTAATTAGCAACAATGAATTCTCAACAATCTTAGCATAAAGTCCACATAAAATCCAGCGAGCGTGACAGTAAAACCGTGTAGCCTTGCACGAGTTGCCAAAAAAGGGCCGAATAAAAAGAGGGGCAAACACACTTCCATGGAAGGAAATGAAGAGGGTGAAATCCCAGGCCACAGCATAGCATAACAAAGTACACGACACGCACACATACACACTGGGGAAAGCTGTGTGTATGTTTGTGTGGCACTCGTGTTGGCTCCTCCTCTTCATCCCAACGATCTCCACATAAGGAGGAGGACTCATTAAACGCGAGAATTCCATTTTCACTCACCATTTAAAACGTGGACGTGCACAGTGGCCGGCTGGTCGGGCATCGTCGTCAGGGCACACGTATAATTCCCGCTGTCCGCCGGTCCGACCCTCGCTATGCTCAGGGTGGAGTTTGCCCCCTCTTCCATTAGGTTCGTTTTGACGCTGCGAACATAAAAAAGAGAATGGATAGTGTTAGTGAGAGACGCGCTCCGCATGCCTCTCTGTCTCTCTCTGTCTCTCTCGCTCTTGGAGCGGCTAAAGTAATATTTTTCCACCCGCGCCTCTCCGTGCATTACGCTAAGGGTGAAAATCCCTGGGCCTAAATTGTTTCGCTATATACTGTGAGTGTGCTGTTTGCTTTGCTCTGCCGTCTTTTATCGGTTCACGCCCCATTACTCGTGGCATTATTTTTTTTATTGCTCCGAGTTAGAGTAATCAGACGTTTCTCTTTTCTTCTCTCGCTTTTCTATTGTGCGTTTAAAAATATTGCGGGCTTTCGAGGGTACGATGTCGATGACAATCGTGATAGCTATGTAGATCGGAATTTACTTTTTGATTCGCTGATTTATCGAGATGGAAATTATGAATTTTATCGTAAATATTAGCGATGACAGAAGGGACAAGATAAAATAAAATTTTTATCAGGGATACCAGAGGTAAAATGCTTGTCTAAAATGACCAAACTAATAAAAAGGGTATTAATACTTTTTCTTCCAAGTATAAAATAAGCTATAATTGCAGAAGTTAAAAGTAACTAAAGAGTAATATTTATATCTGCGTTACTCGAAACAAACATTTTATTAAATTCATTGACAAATGAGACTGAAAAATGATGAACCTTTGCAATTCTCAGAAATGACAATTTCAGCAAATTAATTAAACTAAAAGAATCAATAATTGAAAGGAAAATTAAACAGTTTATAGCTGCGATTAAGCTAGAAACTTCTGCAGAATAGTCATATAAACTACGTAATGAACTTTCCATTGACTTAATTCCCAACTAAAGAAGAGAGAAAGTCGAAATTACGGACTCGCGCTTTATGGTCTTCTTACTTCTCGCGCAAAACCTCCCTTCAAGTAGATAATATCAAGACTAGGTAAGACAAACTCTATTATAAGCTTGAAATCTTAATTTAATGGAACAAAGCTTATATAGTTGCTTTCATTTACATCTAATTATTTATTCGCGCAATGGCCAAAACATAAAAAAATTATTATTTATTCAAATTGTGCGCCATACGGTTGTCTCGTTCAAAGTCACAAACCTGGAACAATGTTCAAAATTGTAGTGTCCAAATATTATCAGTTACGTACTTTTCTCAACTAACCGTCATTCCATACACAAGATTTGTCATATCTCCGGCTCTAAAGAAGTACACAAGAAACAAAGGCATAAACAGAGGAAACAACAAAAAAAACTACTTTCTTATATAAATCGCAATAGTCCGCCCCGAAGATCCCCCCCCCCCCC
>UELV01174755.1:0-31879 GCA_900490015.1 Megastigmus stigmatizans | reverse complement strand
CCCCCCCCCCCACCGGCCCCACGCCCCGTCTCTTGTTTATCTACTCGACTTGAGTGCCAGCTAATTAAGTTGAGATGCCCATGTAGCGATAAACGTTACATTTACATACACACGTATGCGGCCACGACGGCGCAAATGGCCCCAAGCCTGTACGTGTGTGTGTGCGTGCGAGGGTATAGGCGAGAGTGAGAGAGTAGTGTGGGTCTGTCTCTCTCTCTCGTCCCTATTCGCATGGCCCGGTCATTGAAATAATTCAGGCACCCGTAAGTGGGCTGCAATTATAGTTTTATATATGGAAATTGTCGAGTGTCGAGGGCTTTATTTACGATTTTTAATTATGCATGCTCGCAAGACTCTCTACTTTTACGCCGCTGTTGTTAGAGGGGAGAGCGAGTGAAATTTATTAAGCGCTCTTTCAGAAGGATGAGAGAGAAAAAGAGAGAGAGAGAGAGAGAGAGAGGAAATTGCGAGATTGGCCGGGACGAACGGCTATGATTACGAATTATCCGGTTATATGACTTTATTGCGGTAGCCGTGATTTTTGAAGATTGTTGGCGTAGCTGGAAGAAATGTTATTTTTCCGGGCGGGCGATATTATTCGGAAAGTTGAGCGAGTTTCGTCGAAACTGCTCGAGCTTTTTTTTTAGGTTATATACGGAAGTGAAAAACTTTTTATTTTTCGCGATGACGTCGTTCACGACGAATTATATCGTCAGCATAATGGTCAAGATTTTTGGATTAGATAGAATTTTGAATTAGTTCATTGAAATAATTCGTAACGGACTCTACATGCTAAAATGTAAAACATATTTCTTTTGTATATGAGCACATTCAAACCCGGCGTTAAAGTTTCAGGACGAAAATTTTACCCCCTTGTCTTTCATTTTACCCATTTCATACGTTTACTTGCACTATCCTCTTTCGGTTATATGGACTAGACTAGAGTTAATCTGAGTACATTTTGAAAAAGTTTGCTTGTGTAGAACCGCGGGGATAAAATATATTTGAAATTAAATATTGTAGAAATATGATTAAAATAGTATATAAACGAACTGCGTTTTATTGTATTTGTATTCACGGATTTTTATACGTATGGTATTGTTAAACTGAATATTTTCCCCAAATAAACTCCAATGTAGTTCCGAACATCGGCTGGAATTTCCAAAAACTTTGCGCTATCCCTTCTCTCGGAAAAGCAAATATATAAGATTACTTACAATATTTAACCTACTTGTTTCCCGCAAACAAACTTCTCCGAAGCGGCAACGACAAAAAAAGATATTACGCTGTAAAAATGCAGCTCAAAGGTGCGTCTTGCGATTACAAGAAAAATATATTACCCGAGGCTTACATATATCGGGTTTAACTGAAGTTATTCCATATCCCGGCGCTATAGCGCAACCGTAAACTTGATTTTCCGCGAGCTCCTGCATCTTTAAAGAGACCCTGGCTGCTGGCACCGTTTACGCCAAACATTCCCATCCTCTCCCTCCCTCAGTCTCTTGCTCTATCTCTCTTACCCACTCGAGCCAACTACAGGCACCGACGATGAATTTTCCTTCCATTACCGCAGCGCAAATGTTGTCCCGGGCGCCGCTGCGAGTGCATCTTGAATTCTTACTCTCGAGTAGCTTGTACATACACGTGTATATACACACACACAGATATGTGCGCAGCTGGCAAAAGGCTCGCTCATGGCGTGTCTCGAAGCGCGTGACACCGGAAGAGGTGAGAGAGAAAGAGAGAAAAGAAGGACGAAAGCGAAAAGAGAGCAAAGGTACGAGCGAAATGGGATTGACGTGTATAAAGGAGAAAAGATACCCGCTGTTACGAGAGCTTTTTTTTATGGAGAAAAATGACGATCACGGAACGTGGTTCGTTAAAAATACGTCCGCTCGAGTTCATTGCGAATCTAGTTTAGCTCTCACAATGCGTGTGCGCCGATGGTATTTGTTGAATGTTTCGACCTTCTTTCGTCGAATGCATTTTTATACGTGGGTAACCGGATGATTTGGATTTAATATGACTCTTGTAACAAAAAGTAGTCGATAAAGCTGGATTTTTAATTAATTTTTTACATTGAAATTTACATTTCGTCCCTAAAGTTAGACAGAGGAAAGACACGCATTGTTAGAGTTTTCCAAACGCGTTTTATTTCATATATATTCATGTTCCTTTGCCTTTAAAAACTTTTACAATATTTGTACTCTTTCCTAGAATCTTAAAATTTTGTTCTAAAGTTGAGCAAAGCAAATTTTCGTATTGATATATTTGACAAAATAAAGTACAATATCTATACAGTATGTATACAGTATATACCAGATGAAAGGGCAGAACAAATATGTATCTCAAAATATGAATTAATTAAGCAATTCCAGCAGCGTCGTTAACCAAGATAAAATGAATATCATATTTATTCAGAATCAAAAAGCATAATTACTACCGTAGTCTGGTAGTAATAATTAAACTTCACGTACAATGTTGTTCCTCGCCAAGAAACGTTAACAATAATTAATTGAATCTATATGCTATACCAGTCGACTGTAATCAGGTGTGCAAACTATACCGTTCGCGGTTCTTGATATTACAGCTTAATTTGAACATTTGTGCATCTCTAAAATTCATCTTAATGTGTTTTTATTATAACAAATTCATTACAGAGCATAACGCCCGTTATTAAAGCACGTTAATTAAAGAAAGAAGAAAAAGGTTAAATCCATTAACGGCCTTTTTCATGCCCTCAGCTCCATCAAGTCATTTGAAAAATCTTTAACAAGAAGATAAACCGGCTACTTAAGAACAATCTTCCATAAAAAAAATTTCTTTGAAAATTCTCTCAGAACGGGCGCGATGGAGGAGAGAGAGAGAGAGAGATAAAAGTTGAAGCGATAGGGAACGAGCGGGAAGCCGTGAACGAAGTCTTGGGCGAGAATAGCAGAGAGAGAGAAACAGAGTCATGACGGAGGTGAGTGTACATAGCGTTGTACATACACTAATCCTACTTACCGTCATCAACGCTTCTCTACCGCTAACTTTACTCTTAACCACACTTACTACCTCCTTTCCCAACTCAACCTCTTCAACCACCCTGCACTTCCTATCTCTTTCTCTCTATCTCTTCACATGTACTACGCACCTTCATAGACTTCGTCTCTCTCTCTCTCTCCTGCTCCCCTTCCTTTACGGCCGGGACTAAAGTCACTTTCGGTAAACTAGGCGCCTAGAATTGTTGACACTGGATTATAACTTCGAGGTAGCGCGCGCGGCCATAGGTAACTCGATCGCATTTCGTTACCTCCTCCCCCTCGCCTACACCCCCTTCCTTCTTCTCTTTATTGGCAAACGCGAAAGGGAAAGAGAGGCAAATTTGGCGTGTGTATACGTATAAGCAAACAAACTCTTACACTGGAAAATTACTTTAACATGTAGTTTCCTACCTCGCGCAAGTAGACCCCCGCCGACACATTGCACACGGGCACTCATATCGACTTTGCCTCGTTTACCTTTCGTTTCCGCCAGTCAATTTCACTTGCGCTGCGCGCCAATGTGTAGCAACAACAGTAGCAGCAGCAGGTACTACTCGTGTGCAACAAGCAGTCAGCAGCTCTGCATCGAGTGCGCCACAGCTTGTTTCGTTTCGGACTTTCGGTGGCAAGCAGTTGTTTTTGCTTTTTTTTTCTTTACTCTCTCTCTCTCTCTTTCCACTTTGAAAACTTCCTTGTAATAGGTGCAACAGTTTCTTAACAAGTTAGTTCCTTAATAATCTGAACGCGATATTCGGGCAAAGCGTAAAATTAAATTTTTGAAAATTTTGCTGTTAAAGGCGAAGGTGTTTCCGTGATTGTAGAATTTCAAAACTAAACCAGATAGAGCGGGCAGCGAGACTTCCAAACTTCTCAGACATCTCGCGATTCAAGATTACATCGAGAACCATTCAAACCTACAGAACAAAGTAGTTTCGTTTCCTTACGTAATACTACCGCATAATTACTTCCAATGATACTTCGGGCTTTATCCATTGCAATATCTACATCCACTCGTCTAAAACAGTTATCAGCGCTAACAGATTTAGATCGAAAGACAGACCCCAACTGCGAGGCCATCACACACGCCTATATAGGAGCTCATGCAGGGGTAGGCACATTATGGTCCTCGCGAGAATACGGTTACGCGCGCGGTAATTCAAGCCAGCTTCTCGAGATATTAATGCCCACACTACTACGCTAGTCAACAGAGAGAGAGAGAGAGAGAGAGAGAGAGAGAGAGAGAGAGAGAGGGAGAGCACTGAAGATCATGTTGTCATCTGCTATACACTGCAGTAAAGCATTCTTATTGCTCTATTCAATATAGCCCGGAGTTGTCAAATTTGAGCGTTACGAGACTTGAATGTCGAGCTTGTTGGGCCACGTCCTTAGCAGCAGATGCTGTATATATATATATGATTCCCAGTCCTGTATAGGATGCACGTTTAACCGAGGTAAGATGATAAACTGTAAGTAGTACGTCTCTGGGAAGGAAAGGTTCGCGCGAATTCACAAGATAACATGTGACGCGAAGGCTGGCTCGTTGACGAGAATCAACATTTAAAGACCCCCGTCGATATGGGACATATCAATATGTGTGACATGTATATTCCAATAACCATTAGCGTTACTCCCGTGGTTCATGTTTGATTTAGACTCTCTGCGTACTGCGCATTTACAGCATAATGTAGTAGTTTTGATTACTACCGTCTTGATATGACTTTCACATAAAGCTTTAATGCTACGTTTTACATTTGAGAAGAATAAAGAGAACTCGTTTAAATATGTCCCGCGATTCGCCAAAACCCCCATTTGGAAAAGAGCATCACCTAATCTATATGAATCGTTTATACTATACTGCCTATCAAATAAAACGTAATGAAAACAAAATAAACATCCCAATAGCCAGGTTAACACAGCCGTAAACGCTGCACGAAAATATCTCCCCTCCGACGTTAATCACAGATTTTGCAATTCCGCGCAAAGTCGACCGACCGGTCAACCTTATTCGGGCTCGCCTCGTCTTGCTGATATCGCTTTCGCGCCTCTCATTTATAGGCCTCTGCGTTTAATTGTGTTTATCGGCAGGAGCACGAGGTGCATTGGTCAAACAACACGGGTCCACAGCAGCAGCAGCCATAGCCACAGCTTTGCCCCTCTATATAGCTACAGGGAAACTCCGATCCCTCGTCCTGTATGCGCGCAGTACGGGGAGGGGGGGGGCACGAGGAAGGGGTTTATACATAGGAAATTTATTCGCGTTTACCTAATTCCTCCTCTGGTGGTGTCGTAATTCAGGGTCCGGTTACCGTGGAGCCACTGCACGACGCTGTACTGCATTTGCATTGCTATGTGACGTACGACGCAGAGGAGCTCTATGGTGCTGTCGGCCTCGTAATACTTGTCCCTCAATGGCTCTCCCATGGCGTCTATTATCCTCACCGAGGGCGCTGCAACAACAAAGATGAATTTTTTATATATCAAACAACGAGAAATAATGCGCGTATGCGCGTCTGTGTGTGTAGAGATGCCGTGTGCTTTCATTATAAGAAAGGAGGGTGTGGACGGAAGTCGGCGCGAAGGAATTTAATTAAATAAATGTTTTAGATTTTACCCCTCTGCACGCTCTTAATTAGTTTAGAGCTGTTGATTGCTTTATGGAAAACTACGAATGCACGAGACGCGGCGGGTGGTTCGGTCGTACTTCTTGCACATTTCGCTGTTTTATCGCGTTAGTTATAACGTTAATCTTGGAAAAATGTGTGTGCTTGCACCGAGTGTTTATCAGTTCTGAGTAGCTTAAGAGCAATAAAATTAAGACTGTTGTACACGCTTGCTATCTCAAATATTTAGGTATTCGAATAGCGGCTGTATGTGTTTTCAAAATGCACAGCTAAAAAGAAGAACAAGTCATGATTTGGCAAATTTTCTATCGAAAAATCTTATGAATTATTCTTGTAGAAAACAAGTGCGCGACCATAGGTCTTTTCGCGGTATCTAAAAATACGTTTAATGTGAGCGGATATCAACAACGTGTAAACGTTTTAAAAGAAAATTTATCAAGTCGACACGTAGCTACGAGTGAGAGAGAGAGAGAGAGAGAGAGAGAGAGAGAGAGAGAGAGAGAGAGAGCGAAGTTTGAAATCCATTCGCGCGTGCAAAACTTGGTAAATCGGCCATTGCTCTCCTCTCTGCCTCTCTCCCTATACACCGCTCGCGGAACATTGTGAATTCTTGTTGACTTTTGCAGCTGTTCTCTGTGCTTTCCACCTGCTTTCTATTCGATCCCCAACGGACTATACTATACTATGCACCTCTCGCCGACTCCCCGTCAGTATGCGTACATACGCGCGTATAAATTTAACATACAGCTATACGCGAGCTTTACTTAAACTGTTGCCCAACAACTACGCTTTTCTTTTCATAGCCAAGTTCGGAGCGGCAAAAGTTTTTCGATCCTGTATTGGCGCTGTAAAAGACGACTGGGTATATATGTTTCGAGACTTGACGATAATTGATTTTCCATATATGCAGAGAATAGATATAGGAAAGTGATTTTTATCGCAGCTTTGTTTATGCTCGGGTGAACACAAAAAATGTTTTATGGATTTTTTGATCGAAACTACCGACGAGGGGGATTTGATTTTTTTTTTCGAATTTTTTTTTCATCTCCCTTTTTTTGCGTAATAGAGTTTTCATCGGTGCTCGGTTATATTTCTAGTGCTTTTGACGCGTCATCGTTGACGATATTTTTGTTAATGTATTTTAAATGGGAATTCTTTTAACGGATGTGGGATACTTCTTAAAATAATTAATCGTTTGAAAACCTTGACAGGATGAAAAACAAAAAACAATTGCGATTGAAGTTGTTTCTTTAATCTCGCGTTAATGAATTTAGATATTATTGTTGAAATTCAAAATTTACAATAAATATATATATAATTAACTATAAAGTATTTACAAATAGGTAGCTTTCATTTCCTGTTTAGAATCAGTACAACTGAAAGCTAACAATTTTTCATTCAAAGTAATCGAGTAAGTGGTGTCACACGCAATAGTGTATTCATGGAAGCTCTCGTTACCACACAGACCCCGAACAAAAAAAGGGGGGAGATATAAATATATCAATATTCATGGGAAGGCTAAAAATGTAACCCAAAATTAAAATGTCGTTTGAAATGCAGATGTGAACTTGACACACATAAAAGAATCCGTCCCCTTTAAATTTACAATGCCGCACCGCATGCGGAGTGGCGAGGCGTACGCGTCCAACTATACATATGAATAAAACTCTTATTCCCGAAATTAACTCAACGCGCGCGCGCAGGGAAAATGCATTAACTTAATTACTCGCCCATACTAATTTACAAAAGCGAAACAAGTGGAATATCTGAGTGTTAATTTAAAATCCTCTTATGCGACTACGCATAAACTACTGGACGTGGTAAAATATGAATTCGGGAGGCTACACCGGCCAGTGGCTGCTGCAGCAGCAGCAGCTCTTCCGAATTGCATTCTTTATATGGGTTCGTGCGAAACCGAGGGATGAGACATACGCGCTTTGTTGCCTCGCGCGGTTTCATTTTCGAAGCGTTATTATTTCGAATGCGAGATTACATAATTTGGCATCGGTTTTCCGCTGTTGTCGCATTTCGCGCCAATCCCGAGTATAGTGCTTTTTCTCCGAGAATTATATTTGTCGTTAGTTTATCGAGGTTTACAATGATAAAAATATTCATTCGCTAGTTTCTGTAGACGAATTGGGTCAATTAGTCAAGTACTTTTTGATGGTACAAATATACGAGTCGCGCACGCAATTTGAATATGAATCTTTTTTTGTAAGTGTAGCGATCCGAAGGTAAACAGTGCAGGTGGTACCATAATTAAAAATATTTACAACATCGAATTCTCTCACTGAGATGTTGTGACATTGTATTATTATGAATCAACTAATGTTGAAGTGAATGAAGAAATACGCGAAAATGTAAAGAAAATTATTTGAAATGTTACCAATTTTAATTCGTGCACAGAAAAATACGGATACTTGGGATATAAATTTTATATTATTTATACTGGTGCAGATTCCTACAACTACTTTTATACTTTATATTTACTAAAAATTTTTTACATCTTACATGGAAAACGCATATTAAAAAGTAATTTTATGTACAGCTAAACGAATATTACGTAACTTTGTTTCTTTGAATTACTCGCTTAATAGAGCAAAATTACAACCAACTGAAAGCAAAATAACATTTTACTCAGTTCGAAATAATTAGTTCGAAAACGTTGAAAGCGAATTAATTTCAGTTGGGTTCTTCTTAATGCTATGAAAAAGTTGAAATTTAAGTTTAATAAAACTAATTATTCTTCATTGATACTCTTCAAATTAATGTAAAACTTGTCACACTTAAATATAATTCATTACACTAGCACATTGAACTTCTAAAATTATTCAGCAAACTTGTTCACAATTAACATTTTCATATTACTTAATAAATCATCTTGCAAGAGTGATAATTCTTCCCAAACTCTTGAATCACCATTTCAAGAAAGTGAAAAATCGAACGCACAATTGTAAAATACGATTTTCCCTTCATTTTTCAATTTCACACTGTTTGAAATTAAAGCCTCTTCAACCCGACTAAACACTCGATGAAGTCCCCCTCGCTAGTTTCGCAAACTCCAATAAAATCGATCCGAAGGAGCAGCATTTGCACAATGTAAACAAAACCAGCAACTTCCTTTACAAACTCCCCCCAGTAATATCCTTACAGCTCGTACAGCTCTATTTTCCTACTGCACTAAATGCAGCAGTTTCCGCACCGTGTGTATATATATAAGCGATGCGATTACGAGTTGTATATCGCATTGGCACGATCGAATTCGCGCAGCTCGTCGTCGACTTGACGCGTGTTTTTTACTGTCTACGACGATATATATATATTCGCGAGTCGAGTATTATGCGGCTGAGAATATACTACTTGTACGAGATTTAAAGGAAGTCGAGAAGGGGATAAAGTTATTTATGATATACAATGGCGGTTGTTACACAAGATCGTTTTTAGATGCAATAGAGTACTTAGAATTTATACATTCTTATCGTGTAAAGTTTTATTTTCATGTTCAAAGGCACAGGATGACTGAGAATTACAAATTTTATGATCATACTCGACTTTAATAACGTTGAAAACAAAGACCAAAATTTCTATTCCGCGTTAAATCGGTTTGAAGAAAAAAAACTTTCTAAACGAGCAGTTAACGGGTTAATCGGAAGTTTGCTCGTCGCTAAATTTCCTGAAAAAACCACGACGACATCCCAATGAACGCGAACAAATGGATAGACAAACAGACGGTACAAAAAAAATCCGAACTATCTAAAGGGAATTTGATAATTTCACAAAACCATCCCCGGAGGTTCCAATAATTATCCGTTTCCGGTAAACGGCGGGAGTATATCGGCGCCGCAGCGAGTTTACCTGACCTAATCAAGTGGTTTTCCAGCATTTACCAATCTCCCGCAAGATTCTCGTTCCCAGAAAGAGATGTATACGGCGGGGGGAGTTGGTTCGCGTCGCGCTTTCATCCCCTTCTCCACCGGGCAACGCGCGCCACTCATCGCATAAAGTGAATTGTTCCCTCTCTCTCTCTCCCCTTTCCTACTTTACCTCGCGTTATTTCGAATTGCGGGCAGGGCGGTGGGCGAGCGCGCGGCCTCACGGTTGTTCTGCATGCCCATTACTTCGTTTTCAATTATCCTACTAACGATCCCTGCGCTCACTCTGCATCTCTCTCGGTCTCTTCCTGCTACCACGAGACGAAGGCAATTTACTCGATCGTCGACGGAATACTTAAGCTCTCTTTCTCATTTCGAGAGATCTGGATGACGTCTTCGTCTCTCCTGTGTCTCTTTCTCCTACTCTCTTTTGGATCATTTCAGTCCGGTCTCGCGATCCGTTCCATCGGTCCTACGTAATTTCTTCCTACGTTAACGAGACGCTTGCCCTTTTTTCTCCAAATCCGTTGTGGCGAAGGACTCCAATTCTATTTAAATTTAGTTTGTATTTTTTTTTTTCGATTATAGCCGGCTCATAGTATAGAAAATTCAATTTTAAATCAAATTTTTAGTTAAGCGATTTCATTTGGAAATTGTCCATTAACAATTTTATAAGTTTTAGAATGACATTGGTTTCTCGCAGCATAAGCAACAAATATCATTGAAGAAATGCTTGCGCACGCGGTTCGGTATATTGAAATATCTGAAAACATTCTTCAAAGTCAATAATGCATAGGTTGCATTCTTGGAAGTTCGGAACGCAACGTACGTGTTGCGACTATAAATTAATTTATATACGGCGATAAACATTTCAATTACAACCATTTAAATTACACAAATATTCGGTCGAAGTTAATCTACCTTCAACACAGCGTCCCTATTTGCAATGATATTTAATAAATCAAGCATTATTACTAAGTCTCCAGACATACATCAAGAACTCAAGCCGCGGAGAATCGAGTTGTAAGCATCCCCCTTTTAATTCCGATAATTCAAACTTTACCCTGTACGTGCGGTGAGACTTAACGAGTATGAACCTCGAGCCGGAAAGTACACCCCCCCCCCCTCTGTGGTTGTAGTTTAATGTTTCAGGCGCGTAGGAGTCGGACTCACCATTGATGTGGAGATTAACGTGGATGAACTTTGGCGGATGGGTGCTGATCTGGCATTCGTACTGGCCCTCGTCGCTACTGTTTACGCTCTTGATTTGGAGGCGCCAGTTGTCCGGGTACTGGAATTCAACGGTGTACCTCGGGTCGCCGGTGTACGTCTGTTGTCCCACCGTCAACAAGTTCATCTTCTCGCGCTCGTCTTGACGCCGCACCCAGGACACCTGAGCACAACAATAACAGAACCAAAGCGACCAATCGGCTTTATATGTATATATATATATATACCTATATATAAGTGGAAAAGGGCTACTACGTTGCAATACCCTTAATCAAACTCCGGGATTCTTTATTGCTTGATCAAACAATGCACGATTAGTTTTGGCTTGCAGCGCTTGACCGAAATCGTTAACGATTGCAGCAGGATAAACATCGAATCTCAGTATTTTCACATTTGTTACTTCTAGAACTTGTTATTGTAAAATAAAGCGTGTATAATGCATTCGACGAACAAAGTAGTTACTTTAATTATAAATGTTTTAGAGTGATCGATGCGTACAATTTGCAAATTAAAATTTAATATTTAATAACGCGATTTCATAAAGTTTAGCTAATTACGAAACTAAATTATTTTAATAATTTTGTTCAATAATTGACAAAAATTTAATCTTATAATGTATAAAATTTGAAATACATTAATACCGAGCTGATTAATTGCATTGTATGACGTATACAGCTACGATAATTATCAAACCGATATAAATCCTCCCATACGACTCAATCATTTATACAAGTATTTCGATAACTAAATCTAAAACCTTCAAATGAGTAATTCCTTCGTTTATTCTAAAAAATCGATCTCGCCTTTAAATAGACCGACCACTAGAGCGAATAATCGAACCTGTATTTTCAATTAGATTCGACGGTGCCTCTCTTTTTTTTTTGTTGATTTTCTTTTTTTTCCTCCCCCGAAACTGGAAAATAGCTAACGGAATAGTGGATCTGCAGCGATCTTGAATTAATGGAGGTCGAATTAGTGACCCGTCGTTCCTGGAAAGTTCGATGGCATATATGTATATTTATACAGATCCCAAACGGCAGCCGGTGTATTCATTTTGAGCAGGACCGTGGAATAGTGCGATAATAAAATTCGCCCGCGATAAAGCGGCGATTCGGGACAAAAATCGCTTATCGCTCATCTATCCTCGTTTGTAAAACTCGATTGTGCTGAATAAAAACAAAAACGTCCGTACCCATTACATCGAATATGGCGATGGCATCGCAGCAGGCTTGATAAAATCATTTAGCTGTTTTTATTAAATTTCAACGCGATAGCTCGATTAGTTTTCGTTGCAACATTGTTATATCGTCGCGGAGATTTACACGGGGTAAATTTACGACTCGAAATGTAGACGTCGAAACACGTTGGCCAGACAGGCTTGTATTATTGGCCCCAAAGCGTTAAACGATAAACGATTCGATTTGCAGGAAGCCGTTAAGGTAGAAAGCTGTTAATTGAAATTCTCTTCTTGCACATTATACGTCACTCTCAGTAGCGTTATAACTCTGGTTGTTTAATGCACTTTCAAGTAGTTATTATTGTACGGCCGCGAAACAATCCCACAAATATAGGTGAGCAATATATTCCGACAAGTGATAAAAATCCACTTTATAACGGTTGGAAAATGTCACTTCTACAATCGGTACCGTAATAATACGCTGTTTACAACGGTTGCTTTTGCAATTTCGGTGAGGCAATTTTAAATCGAAGAGTGGTTCGAATACATTGTTGACGACAATTCACGAACGAGCCGTTTCCGCAATCAGCATTAAATAAATTAATAGTCCGCGGTCCGTTAATCCACGTCGGCCGAGAATCATTCATCGAGCCAAGGATCAATATTTAATTCCGAGCGAGCGAACGAGCGATGCTCTCTCCCAGTGCGCCCCTCCGCTGAAAGTTAAAAAAGAATCGATCTTCAGCTAAATAGCCCAGAGAGAAAGAGGCGCAAACGTTCCGGAGCTGCCTCGATTATTTAACGAGGGACTCGGCTTTGGAAAAAGGAATCGTCGATGCTGCACCGACACACGCGAACCGACGACTCTGCTTTGCACGTATATACGTGGGGTTTGGCCCGAGAGAGAGAGAGAGAGAGAGAGAGAGAGAGAGGAGGCGCGAGTGTGCGCAACAAATGCCCAACCCATTTCAAGGGACGGCGAGCAAGCGCCAAATTGAATCTTTGACTCAAGGATCTTCGGCACGTCCGACCAATGCACACGCCTCGTCTCCTGTATCCGCGCGTTTTTCGATATTCCACTATCTCTCTTTTTTTTTCTTCCCTTCGCCCAAGCCTGTTCCACTTGTTATGTACAGCTCTCATCTATATTTTTTTATTGTATTTATTTTTTCGAGTAGTGCCTTTGTTTGACTTTTTAATTAACGGACGAAGTTTGTAATGAAAGAGCCTGTTCTTTTTCACAAAATTTTTTTCAATCGCTCGGATTTAATTAGCGAAGATGAAACTTTTCAGCGCCGAGACTGGGACGATTTTATAATTTTATTTAATTAACGGGGTGGTCTAGCTAGCGCGCACTGAGCTAATGCCTCGCGAGAGAACTCGAGGAGGGATGAAAAATAAGAGTGTGCGGGATGTAATAAAGTCGATGAGGATGGCTGATTATGAAGGGCGGAAACTTAATATGCTAATTGAACGGTTAGGCAATATTTAGTCTCGACTGATTAAAGGGGAGTGAATTACACGCTTTATTATAACGATCCGTTTTTATCCAATTTCTTTTTACATAAGATGTAATTATTTCTCGTAGAAATTATGCTGCTTGATTTTTGAAAAAAAAAAATTACCTTGTAAACGGTAATCTAATGAAGTTGCTTTCGTTCAGTAAAATTTACTTCAATGAAATGGAATTTTTTGAAGCAAGCAATAAAGAGTTCCATTATAAAAACTATATTTTAAAATTTTATAAATATATTTAACATTTTGTGCGTGTAAAAGCTTTGAATTATTAGTATTATGTGTTTTTCGAAAAAGTTATTTTCTAGAAAATATGTTTATTTCCGCAAACGCAGTTACTTCAATTTTCATTTGCTTTGGTCGGTAAAACGTTAAAATATTTTTTAATGGTGTAAAGTTAGAACTCGAGTTGCTAGCAGAAGAGAAATTATGTTTTAAAAAGCACATTGTATAAATTGAAGGATTGTGAATATAATTATTTTTTTGATTGAATATTTTATGAAATCGCATTCACGGTTATGATGAGAAAATTTATAAAAACTTTCGTACCCAAGCTTTTCGCTTATCATTATAAATTACATTTGATGACTGCAATTCAAAGTTGCCAACTCACGGTTTTGTCTTGTAAAAGGGATATCCGGCAGTCTAGTATAACATTGGCCCCCGCCTGAGCCGTTATGTTTGTGCTCTTGCCCTCGAAGTGAGGACCCCAGCGATGATCGTGATAGTGCTGGTGCTTGCTGTGGCTGTGCGAGTCGAATATGTAATTCAGCATCGGTGAATCCGTCGGACCCGATCGCTTCGTCGTCGTCGTCGTCTTCTTCGTCGTCGCTCTTTCCGTTGTCGTAGGCAATTCTGTAACTAAAACTGGACATCCATTTTAAGGGAATGAAAGCAAACACTTGTGATATGTGAATCGTTAAATTAACAAGGTGAAAATTAATCTGCAAATGTTTAATAATAATTTTGATATATACGCTGTGGAAGACTCTTACATACAGAGTACGCGATTTCATGTGCTACATATTTGACTAATATCATTTAGTTGCACTACTATTATGATAGCGTAATGAGAGTTATTGTCATGATGATATATTATTTTATATCGTATGTATTAAATAATCTTTAGATTAAAACACAATTCAAAACATGTAATAATAACCGATATTATATATAAGTATGGAAAATGTAGCATGTATGCCAATTCCTCGAATAAACAACACGACACGCAGTTTTCTTGCGCGCAACCGATTGTTTGTACAAATAATAAAGTTATTCTTCACAGGATGCGTTTCTGCGAAATCCCTTTCGACATGACAAAACAGTATTTGTGCACAATCGATCTTTGTGTCTAAACGTCCTTTCCTTGACTATATGAAAAATCCACAAATTCCACGCTCTGAAGTGTGCACGGGCGTCAGAGTTCGAGTGAGTGAATTACCAAGAGTAAAGGAAGAATTTGTTTTGTCTTCTTCTTTTTTTAAAAAAAAAGCACCGCGCGCAAAAGCTTCCGTGTGTGTGCAGGTTTTCTCCGAAATGGATTTTGTCAGAGGCACAGTGGCCAGCTCTTCTTTGGTCTTCTATAGAACGTACAGAGAGACAGAGAGAGAAAGCAGCGCGGAGAATACTTCGTTACAGGAGTGTGTTACTGCTGACGCTGGTCTCTCGCGCTAAAATAGAAGCCGAGCGAGGTACGTGTACGAGCTGCTTCTTCTTTCAGCTAAAGAAACGAAACAGCCATACCATGCGAACAAGAGCAGCTATACACGAAAAAGCGAGACCACGCGGTGAAGGGAAGAAATGGAAGGTGGGACTTGGCTGATCAAATGATTGTGCCTTGACGCGTTTGTTGCTGTTCGACGCTTTGATTGGACGTGGAAAAGTAGCAATCGATATTTGCAGTCGTTTGAAATGTTGGGTTAATTATAGTTGAATTTTAGACAGAAATAGGAAGTAATTCGATTGATGTAAAGAAGAGATGTGTATTCACTGTTATATAAAACAAACGATTTACTATGATTCGTTTGAATTAAACATATTTTTCGGTTAATGCGTAATGGATGGAACTTTTCCGTTTATTACGAAAACTCGTGCAATGTCAAAAATGTAAGCTTATTAAATTGACGACAGCACGCAGGAACAATTGTGTACACCAAATCAATAAAGTTCGACGTGTAAGCCAACTGCACGGGTGTATAGAAACGGAAAACCAGGACAAAAGTCGCCAAATACAGAGAGAGAGAGAGAGAGAGAGAGAGAGAAAGGTGGTCGCTTTGCCGCGCGCGTGCGGGTAGCTGAGAAAACTAGTAGGATCAGACGAGAGAGCACGTAGCAGTACGGAAGGATGGACGCGATTTCTTACCGCGAAACGAGGGAGAGCAGCAGCAGCAGCACACGAGGGTCCGGAGGCATCCCAGTATTTCTCTTTTGCTCCCAAGGAGTTTTCCGGCCATTGTGTCAGGCCGACAATATCGCCGACACAATGCCACCGGGGAGTAGCGCGCGACGCCGCACTGAGCGTCTCCCACCGCATATATATATATACCTCGACGTCGTCCACTTGACTCCGAACAAAGCTACACTGCACGCATCACCCCCTCATTCGCACACAGCCTACAGCTCTCAAAATCCTTTTGTACGTGTGGTTTTTCCTCTTCTTCTTTTTTTTTCTTTTTTTAATTTTCTGGATGACACGATAAAGACCAGTGTCACGAGTTTTCGGTGGATTACGATGAAGCGGTGTAGTGGGGGTATACGAGGGTTCTTGGGATTTCAATACTGTCTAGACGCGTTTGGCGAGGTGAAGGCTGAAGATTACGAGGTTTTTGCCGCGAGAGAGAGAGAGAGCATAAGCTGAAATTGTTTATTTACTGGGAGTTCCTTTTTTTAGAGTCGTTTCCTTATTCTGTGAGAGCAGCGTGGAAAGCTTGATCGTTACATTGTTGATAGAGGGGCGTTGTGTCTGATTAAACTCGTCTACATCTACTTATATGTTGCTTTGGTACATACGATGCATTCATTTTCATAAACGTGCTTTTAAGTTTTCTTGTTGGCAAACCGATTCATTTATCTTTTGAAAATAAATGTCTTTTTATACTATAAATTATAGCACTGGTTTCGTGCGTTGCTTATAAATTTTTTTACTGCGGCCAGCTGTGGAAATTGTCTTATAAAATTTAATAAAACTATACTAAATCCAGGGAAGTAGATAAGGGTAAAATCCAGCCAGATATATATTTTGACTAGATTATTTCATGTTTTTTATACATTTTTTATATGCTCCAAGCGTAACGTAACAGGAAACTTTATTATTCTCGTATAAGTGAATTTTAAATTGATAGAGCTATAATAATTGAAAGTATATATCTTTCTAAAATGTTTAATAAAGTGCTTGTCGGTATTTAATCCAACATTATTCTAACATTAATATCACCAACACTCGTAACAAAATTAAAATTACGTATTCATCTAACTGATCTACGTAGCGCGTAGAAAATTAATTAAAGCTAAGTCATTGGAAATTCCGCGCAATTTTCAAAAAATCGCGTTCCCCTAATAATGCGCGCTGTACATTACACTGAAAAATTAACTACACTTTGGTAAAAACAAGTTGCCTCGTTGTCATGATAAACTGCGCGCGCGAAACTTGCCTGCGACCTAGAATAGAAAAATTTCATATACACCGCGAATTCACGACCGTTTAGCCACTCTAGCGTACTCCATTTTTCCGCGGGATAATCCTTCATTTTCCTCCTTAACCGCCTCGCCGATTCGTTCTTACATACCAACGCCCCGTTCTTTTTATTCCTCTCAGCTTGCGAATAGTCCCCGTATATAGCCGCATAGAAGCTTCTTCCTGGAAAGAAGCTTCTATGCGGCTATTATGCATTCAGCAGCATTGCGAAGACGGGAGGAGAAATTAAAAGAAAAGCGGGCAAAAGAGAGGAAATAAAAAGAGAAGGTACAGAGAAAGAGAGAGCAAAAGAAAACAAAAATACAGTGTTCACACAAAGTTGCGGAGAGAGCGGCGGATCGTTTAGAGTAGCATTTCACAGCGAACGAATCCTCTGCTAGTGGTATATATCCGTATACGTATAGAGCTTTTGCGCGGGTTGGCTGCGGTCAAATAAGATTTTGCCCGTGCCTTAAAGTCGCGTACTCGCTGACTTTTCAACTGCGCCGCGCGATGGCTTCTCTCTTTTATACCGCGGACACTGTAATGCACCGCGCACCGAAGAGAGAGAATATATTCTACGTATACATGTATCCATTCAGGAGTGTGCATTCGGTCTCTCCTACGCGAGAGGCAAACTTACTTTGGGCCAACGGTTTTTTAAGTAACTTCATTTGAATAGAAATTTTTTCTGTCGCCGGAACTCGTCGTCGCGCTGCGTGGAAAATCTCGGGACCGTTTGCGGTAAGTTTTTATTATCGCGAATCTTTTTTTATCGTAACGATTTCGTAATGCGGATGTATAATTTTTTTCCGCGGCCGTCGTAAAGAATCAAGTTTTACGTTTAAACAGAACAGACGGGGTTTAGTATGGCATACTACCTTCGAGAAGTGGACATTGAAAAAGTTCTGTATTTAAAGCGAATGTAATGTTTCTTCGGGTAACTTTTTTATGCCGCGTGTTAGCTGATTACGCGTTCCTGATTGCGCTTTAATAAAAGCACTTTGTAACGATAGTGTATGATAATGTTTTCATACGCTCTCCTGGTGTACGGAACTAGTTTCGCACGTATGTAATTACACTCGTATCTTTTCCAGAATAATATTTCTGCTTTTCGTTTTAAAGAGATATTCTGCTCTAAGTACTTGGAAACTAGTTTTTTTTTATTAAAACTTTATATGAACTTAGTTCAAAAGAATATAATTTTTCATATGTAATAATTCTGAATACTTAGAATAGACGTATTTCTTCAGCTCATAAGGTTTTTCCATTTTTATTTTCGCCCTTACGTTTGCCAATATAATTTGGAGTAATTTTATTTTAGAAACTGCTTAATGTCATTTGATCGTTTTACCGATAATAACATTCAATTACACCAATTATCTGGGCTTCTCGTTAATAACGAAAATTTCGAATTATTCTGATCAAGTGATAACATTAATATCGAAAGCACCGAACTATATTATTTTCATAATTTAATGCATCCATTCGCTTGCACCGAATGCATTTTACACACGAGCTACAAAAGCAACAACATTAAAACTTGTCCCCGATGTAAAAGCGACTAATTATAGTGCGCCGAAAAGACGTGTAAGGGCCATTGTTATATAGCGCTAAATGAACGTGTAATTACGTCCGGATTCGTTTCAGCCGGCCCCAACTATGGCCGAAAGCGCGGCAGCTATGAAAGTTTGCCACCAAATGCAGTGTGACTTACTTTTTCTCGCAACCGTTTCTTTCATCAAATGCGATTCTTCCTCGCTCTTTCTAGAGTTTCGAGAAAGAAGGCGGGGGAGAGGAAAGAAAAAAGGCACAGCTCGTGGAAAAGTGCAATATCAGCTTCGCAACCGCCGAGGAGAGAGAATCCCGAAAAAAGTTCCGCTTCTCGCTACATTGAAACGCTGCGGAGAGAGAGAGGGAGAAGAGTCGACGCAGGGAAAAGGAATAGAGAGAGTGAGAGAGAGAGAGGGAGAGAGAGAGAGAGAGAGAGAGAGAGAGTCGAGAAAACCTCGAGTGAGAGAGAACGAGAGGAAAATGTATTTTGTCCAGCAGCTGCTTGCTAAATGAAAAATAATTAAGCAAACAAAACGAAGCTGTTACGAGGCTTTTATGCAGCGTCGAATGGACTTCTTCATCTCTCTCTCTCTCTTGTCTCGCTACGTGGCTTTCTTTTTTTGGTTTCCTTTTATTCAGGTCTATCCGCAACCACGCTGCTCCTTCCTTTGGCTTCTTCCCTATCGTTTCGTACAATCTCTCTCTCTCTCTCTCTCTCTCTCTCTCTCTCTTTCTCCCCTCATTCCTGTTCCCGACTCGATTTTACTTTCTTAAAGAGAGCAAAAGAGAGGAAGAGAGAGAGAGAGAGAGAGAGAGACCGAGAAAAACTGATCAGAATTCCAGTGCAGGTGTCGAGCGCGTGGCTTGGTTACTCGATGCGAAAATTCCCTCTCGTCTCGTTGCCGTCGCTCTCTCTCACTTCTCTCTCTTTCTGCTCTGCTGCTGCTGCTACTCCATTCGTTCTCTTCTCATCCGAGGTATATGGAAATCATTGTATTAGCGCTCTTCCTCACCTTCGTTTTGTTCTTTTGTCTTTGTCTGCGCTCCTTCATAATCCCGGCCATTCTGTCGTGGTCAGTCCAAGAAAATGGATGAACACGCGACTGTATAATGAAAATAAGTTCGGATAGGCAGACACTGTCGGTTTCATTTGTTTAGCACTTCGCGAATTCATTAAGGAGCCTCGGAATCATGTAAATGAGAATTGTGCATCGAATCGAGTTATCTGTTTATTGTTCACGTTTTTACTTGGTTAATTTTCAAAGTACGATTTTAATGTCTATGTAGATTAAGTAAAACTTCCTTTGCCTTTTCTTATAACCGAAATTAGTAAAGATGGCACCAATTAAACTAATCCTTTATGTTATTCTTTTTTTAAAATTATTTCAGATTTTTATATTTCTAGATAATTTTACGTACACGAGTAACTTGCCTGCATAAATTTAATTATATCCATAAATCCAACCCAAAATTTAGCAATATATTAAAAAATGTAATTCGATATTTTTTTGTTCAGAGTGCAAGTACAAAAAAGTAACTGCTGACAATAAAAGCAATCTCGTAAATTTTTATTCGCCAATTCATTGTTGTGATGGTGACTGCCAAGTCAACGTGAAAGGAGCAATCGCATAAAAAGCGTAATCAGTTGATTTTTTGTTCGATCTCGTTCCCTTCTTTTTTTTTCTCTCCCTTGCCGGGATAAAGAATCCATTAGATGAGGGAGCAACGCAAGTGAAGGTAATGACACTAATGCATGTCTATCCATGGACTGCAACTGTTCTCTTAATGTATTCTTTTATTACTGAAATGTATAACAACACTGCCGTACTTTCTGCGAATATTTCAAAACAGCTGAAAAGAATAACTTACCAAAGCTTTCAAGGTTTCATTAAAAAAAAAAAGAATAGTAAAAAAAAACTGTGGCTAACGTCGTCTTTGTATAATTCCATAAATTTGTACCGGTAAAACACTCTAAAAGGGTTTTTATTGCGATCTCCACTAAATATGAGTGTTACCGTTCAGATTATTAAACGAATATCGTTGCTTCTGTATAGAATTCATTTACAGCACCTCCAGTGGATAATTTTTACCTCCCTGTAAGGCTAATTGACTTGTTCGAGGAGCTGAACGTCGATATAGCATGGCATCCGAGTATCGAGAAATTTTCCTCCATCAGTGGCAGTATGCCTTTTTCCCCGCTTTCTCGCCTCAGCTCTTCTCTCTATAGATACATGCCATTAGGTTCTCTCGAGAGCACCGCTACTACTACACACATAATATACGATATGCCTCGCTGTGCTGCTGCCCTCCCCAAGTCGGCGGAGTGCGGCTTCAGAGGCCGTTTCGCAAACACTCGAAAAATCATGACGTAGCGCGTTTGCGCGCTGCAGGCTCTTAGTATTTCCATTATCTTTCTCCCGCTCCCCGTAGGGCGTAGTTATGAGAAAGGTCGCGATGTGCATGCGCAGAAAGGCCGTCGATGATTACCAAAAGTTTTCACATCGACGGTATAATTTTCGCCTTTCTATATGTAAGTGTATCGATGGCTAATTGCATTTTCCATTTACGACTGCTTATAGAATTATTTAAGAATTCATTTTCAAATGTAATATGCGTCAGAAGCGATTGTGAAAATTCGATAAAAATAATTATCGACTGCACCACCGCGCAGGGCATATTCTTGATTAGCGAATGAACAAAAGAGAGGGAGAGAGAGAGAATGCACGGGTCGTTTATTTGTTCATCGGCAGAAGGCTATAGCGAGGGATAGAGACGCTTTCATCGCTGGGGAAATAGAACGATTAATGCCCGAGCGTTTGAAATGAGCGGGACGAGCGTGATTTACGAGTACGGCACGTTTTTGATTTAAAGGTAGAGCGAGCACGCCGTCGCGCACAATGCGTATACACACAAACGTAGACGCGGACTGTGTTTCGAAGGGGGGGGGGGATGGGTGGCGAGAGAGAGTGTGTGTGTATAGGTGGGACACGCCGCCATTATTCGAATATATCGGCTGGCAAAATTGAAAAGCTTTTGGAAATTAATAATTGCCGCGAAGTGGAGAAGGCGCGCCGGCCGCGGAGAAACTGCGCGCGCGCAAAATTAACCGATCCGTTATATAGCCAAGCGAGAAATTTTGGGCCGATGCAACGCGTGCACGTATGTGGACGCGTCACCTCCTACAGTTTTTCATTTTCACTGCGCTCGAAAGTATATGAATGCCGCGGGGTCCCGCATTGCGCAGTTTTACCCACACTGTTTTCCGTCTGGACACTATGTGTGAGTGTGTGTGTGGAGGGAGGTTTCGCCTATTGGTCACTCGGCGAAACATTCCCGTGTTTTTTTTTTCTCTTCTTTTTATTATCCAACGAAACGTACTTTCGGGACATCGGTTAGATGTTACTTTGGGGGTAGATAATGGATTCTGCGAGCGGCGATGAACACTTTTTTTCTGTATTTTTGTGCAGTAGATTATGCGAAGTGTTGAAGTTCCTTTTGGCATTGTTTAAAGTGACAAAGATCCGCATGTATCTAATGTTGATGGAAGTATTCGTTTAAGGATTTATTACAAAGAATTGGCATATCAAATCAATGCTACGAATGCTGTGTAACACTTGAATCTGCGTTTATTCCGTCACATTTTAATTCCAAGTCTAGATACCGTGCCGCAGATTTCCTTTCCGGAAAGGACTTTAGCGACAAAAAGAAGCGGAAAGCCGCTTACCGATCGGAAAACAACTTATCTTGAAGTGAATGAGTATCGGATTGCACGAAAACGAAAGAATAGATTTGAAAGCCTTTTAAGGACGTCGTCGTCGTTGCTGCAGGCGTTGGAATCGATTTTCTCGAACCCACTTTTTCGTATTAATTGATTTTATTTAGGATCTGAAACCAGTGCCTTTTGTGAATTTAAATAGATTGGTCTTGTTTAAGATTGAAAAGAAGCATTTCCTGGGAAAATGAAATATTTCTTACTTTTCGATGAGGTAACAATGAGTAAATCTTAACAAATTTTTAATTTAATGATTTTATGAATAAAGCTGTTTTTATATGGATAATAGAAGTCTAACTAATGTCCATATTTTATTTTAAATTTTATGTATGCCGTAAATTTTCCCGACTGAATTTTCAAAAGTCCGAAGTCATTAGGTCAAGGCAAGGTACCTGTGATCTAAAATTACCGTTTAAAATTGTAGAATATATTTTACCTATAAATTAAAGAGAATAAAAATTCTTTGTTTTTCTAAATTTCATACTTTACAGGATCAAGCTATTGTCGAATAAAGGAAAAAAGTAAACTTGACAAAAGTTAATATTTTACTTATCCTTTTTTCTTTAAACTAATACTAAAAGGCATAAGAGATATTTTTACACGAAGTTCGCAAAGTTTCAGCGATATTAAATTTCTCGTCCCATAAGTTAAAGCAAAATTCACTTTATATAAAAAAGTTTAACAAAAACCATAGCTAAAAGCACTCAGGTTCTTTATCCACACAGTTTCGCGCGAGATTAGTCACTTGGCTTTTGCCAAATTTTTTTCAACCCAAATATCCCTCTCCATCCCTTTTCATTTCAAGTATTAACTTTTTCATTTCGCCAACAACGAAATCTCCCCAATTTCTCTGTTTACGAGGATAAAATTTGAATTTCTGCACGATTGTAAAATCAAGAGAAATTCTTCCCTACGATACAGCCGTTTGCATCCTTTATTGCACGCGAGCGCCTCAGAAGTTCGATGTAATTTGCAAACGAGCGAAATAACTTCGTGGCACGAGATAATGAAATGATAAAAAAAATTTTGGCCGGATTCATAAAATTTTACGGCTACTCCGAGGAGCTGTTGCTGCAGCTGCTATAGCAAAGTAAACGGAGCGAAGCGAGCGACGCTAATATAACAATTCATCGCGAATTTTCCAGCGAGCCGAGAAAAAAATCTTGTCCGCATCTGCGAAACTGTACATGTACATAAAACGAGAGAAGAGATAAAGATAAAAACACTGGATTTTTTTTTTATATTAAGCATGTATGTGCATCAATATATACTGAGCTCTCTGAACCTACCATTTATTACTTTCCTTATCCCGCCTAAATAAAGACATTTCAAAAAACAGCTTTACAACGCGGCACTACATAAAGCACCTTATCAACAGTCCATTTCATTAAAACAAAATTACTCTGCAACATTTGCATTCGCACGAAGTCCAGAAAAACGTTCCCCGATGACCAAATGATAACGTTATTTATGCGCTACCCCTAAAATCTGTACATTTTATCATAATTTCATCTTACATACATTGTATATATACTAAATGCATTCTTTTTATACACCCGAACACAGTCGGGTACGAATTCTCCACGCGAATGAAGTGGCACAACACCTGCTGCACGCGAAATCATGATTTGCCTCTCTTTCTCTCACTCTCTCTCTCTCAGTATGTTTCTTGTATTCAAGTGCGTCTTTCGCAGCTCCTCGCTTTCGTTCCTCTTCGTTTTATCGCCGCTTGGCTGAACTTCAATTAAACGTATTAACGGATTATGCAAATTTGTTTTATTTTTGTAAAGCCCGTTTAGGCGCATTAGCAATTCAATGTGTCTTTTGCAAAAAGTAATTTAATTCGTTGCTGTAAATTTCGTATCAATTAACATCAAAGTTACGCCTGATGGAAGCTATGAAATCTTTATCGCTACGCGAACGATTTTTACCACTTCCATATATATATCAATCATCTTTTCATGAGCCCCATATCTCGTTAAATCCAATCTTCTTTATCCCTTTCAACTTTTTAATAATCATAAAACACGCAGGAAAAGAATAAATCCCACCCTCGTCTGTCGTTCCATTTGAATTCCTAACAATGATTAGAAGTCGTAAGAGAATCAGTTGGCTACCATCTACCATCTCGCTTCGGCAACGATCTTCTTTCTCCTCCCGCGCACTGCAGCCAGAACTGTACGAATATAGCTGTACTCACGCGTACCGAGAAGCTCGAGTTGTCTTCGCTGGGGAGCTCAACAAATCTCTATTTCTGCGCCACTTCAGCGGAGGAGAAACTCCTCCTCTCTCGTCTCGGCAATCTTCTCTCTCTCCGGCACCCCCTTTTTCCATCCTTTCTTTTCGTCATCCTCCAGCCCCGCGAATCAGGTTAAATCATACGTTCTTTACGCCTTTATCGCAATTGCGCACCAGATCGCAAACAGCGCACAGCGGGTCGCGTGTACTATGCGTCTTTGCCAACAAACTCTCTGTGTGTTGCACACGGTGCGAGCTCGCGCGCTCGCTTTAATATTCAATGGACGGAAGCTGCGCGCCTCTATGCCTCTTGCAGGAAATGACGTCGCGTCGCAATGCGCGCTGTGTCGTGCAAAGGAAGCGTGTGCGCGGGTAAAGGGAGGAGAACGATGATGAGATATTGATTGATTAAACCATTTGAGGTATTGGATGTCATAAAGTACGGGGAGGGGCGTGCGCACGCGCATCAAGGGGAATACGTCATTAAGGATGTATTGGAGCGACATATTTTTGGGTAAACTTAGCCTACGAGACATAGTATGGGAGACTTTTCATTTTCTGCAATAGAGTTTTACAAGATTATAAATTAATTAGGTAGACGGAGATAATGAGAAAAATTTCATTCAACTGTAAACATAGTGTGACATGCTGGGCCATTTTTTACGAAATAATAATGATAGTCGTGTCGAATATTATCAGAGAAAAATGAATATATTATAGTTAGAGCTTCATTATAAAACATGTAGCAATACCACCCAATGCACAAAAGAACATTGCCCGCCTAAGATATCATTATTCAAACAGGTCCATATTTCTAACACGTGATTCTTCATCGGATTCTAGCACGAACAAAAGTCACGCAGCCCAAAGTCTTCCTTCGCCATCCGTATAAAGAAACAAGAGTCGGAGCGCGCAATTCAAGCAAAAAGCCACAAGAAAAGAAGCCCAGAAGAAATACAGTGGAAGCAGGGGAAAATATTATCGAGTTTAGCCTCGTAAAGTCGGCCCTTACAGCGGACGTTATCGCGGCAGAGTATCCGAGCGTGACGCCCGGGCAAGAGGCATTTTTCACGGTGTGCGAAACTCGTAAAGGACTCTTTTCTACCGGTGCGTGCCGCGCGATCCCTCCGAGACGAAACCCCACCCTTCCGTTGTAAAAAAGAAAAAGGAAAAACTAGATGTTTTTTGTTGTTGTCTATCTATACGTGTATATCGATATCTCGGGTCTACGATTTTTAAAAGCTTCCGGATATCAGGTCGGATCGAAAAATTCTCTCGTGCAGTGGCGGGTATACAAGCGGTACAGAGTGAATCAATGCTCTCCAAGCCGTTATTCCTTGGCGCTGCTGCTGGCTGCTGGCTCCTGCCCTCGGGCTGAGTTTTAAAATAGGAGGAATTAATTTTTTTTCCGAACCGCTCGTAAAATTTCTTTTTACGGCGGCCAGACGCGCTTGAAGGTGGCTTTTAAAAGCCCTTGGGGGCGCGGTACGGTGGTCTGCGCGTGCATGGATAACATTGTGTCTTTATAGGCGAGAGAAATTGTTGCGGTATCGTGCGCGGGCCCGAGTATTTTATTTACAATGCTTTGCGGCCGGAGAATTTCCTTTTTTTCCTTTTGTTCGAGGATGTACGACCTGTAACGAATGATAATTTTAGTTCTATTTTTTCTTAACCTCCGTATTAGTGTATCTCGTGTTAATTAAGAGCTACTTAATAAATACGAAGTGTAGAGCGAGTAATACTGAATTCAAAAGTTTTCCCTCGTAGTGCTTTATCTTGGCTTTCATTATTTGTACATGCAAGCTCGGTAGTCGATGGAGTTTTAAATTCAAGATGCAATATGATGCATAAAATAAAATTTACAGCCTACGTTATAAAAGCGCTCTTCTTGTATCAGGAAATAAAATTGAACGTCGGGGCTCAAACTCAATTTTCAAACTACTTATTCGATGAATAAGACGCGAGTGAAAAAAATGGCAGTCTATCGGTCGTACCCTTAACATTAAACAATCGTACTCATTAATAATAGCAATATCGTTTAGTAGCTATACGCTTGCGCTGCAAATAAAGCGTAAAATGAGTAAGATGGAAACTAAAAAAACTAATCGACAGATAGGAACGAAAATGATCTCAAAAGTCGAGAGTTAGAGAAAACGAGAAGCTATACACTCGCAGCTCCCCTATACGTCACACTCGCATCGTCTCACATACACGCGCAGATAGACATGCGCACGTCCCACGAAGTCTAAACTCGCGCGTCTCAGGTGCAGGCTTTCCGTCGGCATACGAAGTGTCTCGGGCCGTAGCGTACGCGCTACAAGAGAGAGAGAGAGAGAGAGAGAGAGAGAAACGAGGCCCTTGATACCCGTACGTGTTCTACATGACGGCGAGATGTACCGTATATAGTAGGAGAGGCAGGAACACACAAACTCGAGAAGGAGAGAGAGTGAAGCTTGACTATCTTTCACGGCACGACTAGACTTGGATTCCAGAATTTTGCAGCTCGCTATACGAACTTACGATCAGCTTATACATATACAGCTTTTTACTCACGTATCTCAGAATGTGGATCTTACTACTTTGCGAGCGCGCTTATAAGTTCGGAAACGCGGAAGACCATTTTGGCTGGTTCTTACCGTACGATTTGATTTCTAGTGAATTTCGTCGATGCACTTCGAAGGACGAGTTCGCAGACGATGGAAATGTTAAATATGCGTTTTTTCGGTTTTTGGAAGAAGTGCGCACACGACACAATGTGTAAAGTAGAATTTCGAGATACAGTGCCATTGGAAGACGTGATATTTTCCTTTCCTGATTTTTTTTTTCACGAAAGAGTTATAAAAGAGGGTAAAACGAAATCTTACATCTCTGATTGTTTCTGTGATGTATTACGCAGAATATTCGTTCCTCGGTTCTTGAATTGATTTCCAAGTAGAATGTACTTTGTTGGAAGAGCTGGTTCTCCGCACATTTATTACACTTCATACCTCGCCAGCCGATATCGTCCAAGCGTATGAAAACCCTAAAATTCCAAATCAATGATCGTGCACAAAATCCGTGGCAATAAATTTCGCCGCCCCGTAAATCGAAGGTAAAATAAAATTCAAAGTAGCTTAGACGTCTGTTATACGGCGATGCCTGTGCATCTTCACGGGATCCGCGCGTATATATAGCCATGCCAGCTATACGTGATGCGGCTGCTCTGCTTCGCGCCCGAGCTCCTCTCCGTACTTCCTGCCCAAGGATTTCTCTCTACTCCCTCTCCGCTCTCTCTCTCTCTCTCTCTCTCTCTCTCTCTCTCTCTCTCTCTCTCTCTCTCTCTCTGCCAAGGTGAGATGAAAATACTTTTTCCATCGTGCAGTCTAGATTTTCGTCTTGCAAAACTTTTTCAATTTTGTGTTGTGGTTTTTATGGATTCATTCTGGTTTCTGGATGTTTGATATTGGATGATATCTTTTTTCAGAATTTAGAAGTTTTCGAAAAGAGTTATTAACCTGAATAAAAGTTGACGGGCTGATGGACGTAGGAAAACGTTTCAGTAGACAAATTATTTTTGAAAAATTGACTTCGTGTAATATTCAACTTGTAAACTTATCATATTCGTAAAAAAATTGTAAGCGGTACCAAAAATATGTTGCTATATCATAAATAAAAAAGATCCTATGCGTATAAAATAAATTGAGATGATCAAAAAGTTAAATCTCATTAACGAAATTCAGTATCGAACTATGCGTCGAATCCCATTATTGACAAACATCGTCACAGGGTCAAGAAACAGGCAGTGATCCAAAATTGATATCGAAAAAAATCAGATCAGACTCAGGACTTGCCTATCGGAAAGCAGGAGGGGCGGGAACACACACACAGAGAGAGAGAGAGAGAGAGAGAGAGAGAGAGAGAGAGAGAGAACGTAGCCACTGAAACGTCGTCGACGGCATGGCAAAGGAGATAATACAGCATGGAGTCATCGAGGTTCTTAGAACAAAGCCACCTCGGAGCGAGTCCCTCTCTCTCTCTCTCTCTGACTCGCGCGTTCCCACGCTGGAGCCATAAGTCACGCGAAAAAAGTTACGGAGCTGGCTCCACTCCAGCGCTTTTGCCGCTTGCATTTGCAAAGGGGGATAAATTTATTACCGCGATGACCTGATAAACGACCCATCCCTCTCCTTCCCTCTCCGCTCTCTCTCTCTCTCTCTCTCTCACTCCCTATCTCTCTGTCTCTCCTCTTTTCTTGCTCACTCTATAAATCTATTCATCTTTATTTGTCTGTTGGCATTTCCCGCTGCTGCTTTTTGTTTCGCGCTTATTTGCCAAGGCCGCCAGAAGAAGCGACATACTTTTTAGGCCCATAAGTGTACGTCTGACCAAAAACGGCTTTGACTACTTACAAGCTGCGACGCTGTAACTGCAATCGTGATTGGTATTTTGGTTATTCAATAGGCTAAGTCTTTTTGGTGAAATTGTTGTGGAACGAAATGTAGTTTTATTTACACGCTTTAAGGATTACCTTTATTCCGTTTTATGCAATAATGGTTGTACATCAGTACGAGTTGAAATTGCGCGGTTGCGGTCACATGTTCATGAAAGAAGAGTACATAGATCCGCGCTTGCCACATGAAATCGTGAAATATGACCGCATTTCATGTTCGGCAAAAAAATTTTTGCATAACATTGGTCCAAACCGTAATCATAAAAAAATAGAAAAATCTTTGAATAATGAAATCGTTTATCCGTATACAAAATTTCATAAGTCAAAATGCGTTTAGCACTAGGAAAGTTTTTAAGGAACTATTCAGTTTTGAAATGATGTTATAATTTGATAAAACATTCTTGGTAAACAGCAAATACTAAAGGTTCTTAAAATCAATTTCTACGTTATGCGTTCAATGTATGTATAGACACTTTTAAACTTGATGCATCGGCTCTTTGGTATCCGATTCGCTATATAAAACACTCATTCACAGTATACAGCCAGCCATTCACAGACGATCGCTTACGTCAGTGAAAGCGGTGACAAAGCGACCAAGCTTTCATTTCATGACTGTTTACTGTCAAGAATGAACCTACAGCATTTTCAAAAAATCATTAAATAAAAAAATAAACGCGAAATCGCTAAAGTCTTTGAATTCCATTCGGGAAAACACTTCAAATAAAGACATTTCACGTACGCTCATGGATGTTTTCATAAGGTAAGAAAGGATTTCCATGTCACCTTTTATCACCTCATAGCATGTGTGTTTATTGACGTGCATCGGCGACTGTATGGTAAGAGAATGTCACTGTCTTTACCCGTAATGCCGGAAGTTTATTCGATAAGACACTACCTCAATCCCATGTATTGAATCCTATAACTCGATGCGAATTTTCACCATCAGCTCGATCCCTTAATACGTTTATCTCATAAACATACGATTCCGTTCCTGCAGCTTTTGTAAAGATTGGGATAACGAGAAGTACGTAAACGAGAAAATAAAAGAAGCTAGCACAATTTGGTATGTTTGCTAAGTTTAAAGTTGAAACTAACGAGAATATTCACGGACTAATTTGTGGAAGAAACGCCTGAGACTGTGATTAATTACTTATTATTTCACACATTATTATCACAAATTACCTCACAAGACAATCCTTCAAAATAAAAGTTCGTATAATTTACTTGTCTTGGTAATATTTATACATATAAAAATTTTTATTCTTAACATTTTACTATAAAACATTTTATTTGATTTATGAATTTATACCTGTAATACCTTATTAGCAATTTTTCAGCAGAACAACTCATTAAATAATCCTTATTATTGCACATCAATAACCGTTCGAACGTTATTTGTATGCATATAAAACAGCTGAAAAACACTGCTTTACGATCCTCATTCAAAGGCAGCTAATTTTCTTTATTCGCGACACGCGCTGGTGGCCGATAAGTAAATTGAATAAACACCCGCACTTCGGGGCATAGTGCGGAATGCTTTTAAAATGCCAATTGCGTCGGGCTCGTAAAGCTCGCACATTAATCAAATAATGACTCAAATAATTATTCTGAACTCTGCCACAGTATACGTATAAAAAAAAAAGAAAACGACGAGCGGACACAGGGAAAGCATCGATAAAACAAGCGTAATAGAAGGGGTCGAGTACATCGTAAATATACTCGTTAGGCATTGAAAATGCGACCTCCGGATCAATGAGAACGCAATATTTTGCGCCCGTATGGAAGGCACAGGACGCGACCATTGGAATTTTCCCGCTACGGAGCGTATATAATTTTTGTGCTCGAACGCATGTACCAAATCGTGGCGCGGCGATGAAAGAATTACGCGCTCCCCACTTTCAAACGTGTGCATCTGCATTTACGCGCCATTGTAGTGCTTATATCGTTCGTTTGGATCTGGACAATTGAGTTCTTGCAATTTTGTGCATATATGCACGAGTATACGTGCTTATGTGGATATGCACGGATGCCATAATTAGTTCGCACGTATGATGATCGTAATAAAGTACTTTGTGCACCGATTCGTTAGTATTTTTTTAAGGAGCCTGAGTTTCAGTTCGTTTATAATATACTGCAATAAACTTGTTTATCAGAAGTCTGAATGAAAAAGTCTGGGATAAAGTCTGGTTAAAGTTTGTCAACAGTCGCTATAGCAGACTTTTGACAAGAATAAAAAAAAACTGGCTTTCAAAATAAAAGCATCGTGCCTTTGTTATATATCGTAGTTAACCTATTTTTTGGACACAACTTTTTAACTTAAGCAAAACTTTTGCCAGACTACTGCTCGGCTAGTTTTTTTTTATAACCGAAAATGCAGTCCTAATTATACAAAAGAGCTTTCTACAGTAATAATACATACTTTTTGTTCCACTTTTGTATCTTAATAGATTTATGTACGCCTGCCTGTTAACGATGAATGACAACGACACCAGTGAGCCGCTTGGGAAATGACGTAATGTTACGTGAGGCATACGGCCTTAAAACAATTTCCCAGTGCGAAATTTGAGTGTATAAGCTCGTGTATAGGACTCCTACGTAGCACAATATTCCAATATAATCGTCTAAAATGTTGAGACCTCCGTACGGTAAACAACACTTATTAATAGTGATTTGTTAATTCATTCAAGTAGTTATTATTTGCATTGTTACAAAAATTTAAGGACGATGGATTCAGTATTTATTTATGATATATATATATATATATATATTTAT
>UELV01174754.1:0-20116 GCA_900490015.1 Megastigmus stigmatizans | reverse complement strand
TGAATCGAGAGAAGAGGAGAGATAGATGGACGCGAGCAGATATAGCCAGAGAGAGAGAGAGAGAGAGGGGGTGAGGAGCGAGGAGGAGGAGGAGGGGGAGGTGGGGGGCAGTTGGTCGTAACCGCGGCTTAATTCATTCCGCACTGGCCTGCGCGCTCGAACGCTAAAGCCGGAATACGGCGCGGCCAGGTATATCGTGCTTGGAGTGTAATTTTATTATCTCTCCTCTCAGCGGCTGCGGCAGCGGCTCTCTCTCTCTCGCTCCGTTTCTCCGTCTCACCTCCTCCTCGCTTTGACCTCAGCGTCAGCGTCGCTATCTCGACGCTCCATCTCTCCCATTGTCCTTTCTCTCCTCTTCTCTCTCTCTCTCTCTCTCTCTCTCTCTCTCTCTCCCTCTCACTTGCTCTTCTATACAGTTTACGTCTTCCTCGGCCGCCCGCGCGCGACCGGAGCTTCTGCTCTTTTTCTTTCTTAATTTTCTCAACCCCATTTCGTAATGGTTATTGTTTCATTCGCTAGTCTTCTAGCTCGCGCGCACACATACACGCGCGAGGGACTTCCGTCTCCTTCGCACCCCCTGGGCAGCATCTGCAGTCTGTGTATCTCGCTATATACTCTCCCCGGACCCGTTAATTCGCTCGCGAAGAGATCCTTTGTTTACAGTTGGGCCGTTCAATGCGACCCAGAGGCGTGTGTATAGGGTGTCTTTGAGACGCCGAACGCGCAATTGCCGCACTGCTACAGTTGCTGTTGCTGCTGCTGCTGCTGCTGCTGCAGACTCTCTAGCGTCTATTTGATTTTCCTTACGTTGGGAGATGCTGCGCGCGCGCGGCTAAACGTATATAGACACCCCACAGGCAAGTGTTGATTGTTTGCGCGCTCCTTTCCTTTTTTTATGTCTCTCTCACTCTTATACCCTCCGTGTTTCGTACACACCCTGTCCCTGTCTCGTGCGTGTACAGCACTTGGAATTGATATATATGTGTATATACGAATTGTTCGAGTTATTAAGCTATGATGGTCGCGGTCAAGTTATTGGGCAAATATGACGGATTGAAAAACAAATACAATTGGTAATTGCTATCGGACTACTCGATTGTCAAATCAAGATTAATGCTATTGATACGGGTTTCATTAAATTTGTTACAGGGCGTGCGCTTATTGTCTATATTGATTCTAAGTCAATGCAGAGCTGCTTTCTAATTAAATGTAGTCCAGTTGTGTATTGTACTATCCATAGAGGTTATTATAGCGCAAAATTTTGCTTCATTGTATGTATTGTTTATATATAAAAATATATGTAAAAATATTTTTACGAAATTATACATGTACCTATTAAATGATATTTAACTTTATGTATGTAGATTATTATAGATTTCGATCTGAAAAGTATTAAGGTACGCATAAAGTACATACTAAAATAATTACACTTGTGCATAGATGACCTAATGCTTTTATTCAGAAAAAAATACTCGCAAATTTTATTCAATTAATCTTATGTGTTCAGTTTACATGTTGTCAATGTATACCGTCGGGGTTATGAGCAGAGCACGAGAAGACGTTACTCAAATATTGCCTATACCATCTGAGCAATATTTGATTACGTATCGATAGGTCGTTGCATTAATATTTGTACCGCATATATTGGAGAGGGTATACAGCGAACGTTGCCATACAGAGTCGAATGCACTTACCAGTGATACAGTTTCTCATATAACCTTCCTCCGAGAAATACACACACCCACGACGAATTTACCCAAGAGATTAATAAATCCCAATGGCGCACAATTAGAAAAAATGTATCCGGTATAGAAGCTCGACAGTATGAAAGATTATTTTACGGGCTTGCGAGTCGAGCCGCGAAATAAATTTCCAAATCGCGGACAATAGTGAGCCGTGAAAGGAAGCGATAGCTGCTGGTGGCGTCTGGCTCTTAGTGGTAGTAGCAGTAGTAGTGGGTTGAAAATGGCCAGACGCCTGCCCCCACCTCCCGATAAGTAGAACATGCGCGAAATGCAGGGACGACACTGTATATATATATATATATAGGGCTTCTGTCGTGCCTATAAAGGAAGAAAAATCGATGGGGCAGCTGCCAGAAAGCATGAATTACTCACAATGAACCTGCAGCATCATTCGCTTGCTCACCGACGGTGGCACACCGTTGCTCGCTAGACACAAATAAGTTCCCATCTCGTTCCTGCCGATGTTCGGTAGGCTCAGCGATTCGCCGTGGGCCTGCGACGCTGAAACAGAAATTTCGTCCTCAATGTGTGCGCATGCCGTCTATATACACGTATACATATATGTACGTATATGTGTGTGTGTATACCTATAGGTGTATAAGTTGGGGGAGAGAAAAGTTGGCCGGGCTGTGCGCTCGCGTATTGTACACGGGAGAGAGGAGGCTAAATTCGCGCGCTCGCTTCTCCCTCTACATTTTTCAATTGAGCTTCATTTTTCCGAGGTTTTCCGGGGATGTGTATACGTTGGCGGAGCGTACATTTATTTACGCGAAAATGTGTGTCTGTGGGTGCGCCGGTCGCCGAAACTAGATTTTTCATTCTGTCGACGATGAATTTTAGACGGAATTGCGCGCGTTTGTTTATTTTGGTAGATTATTGCGATGCGATATGCGTTTGAAACCGATTTTTCCATCCCTGTTATATGAAACATTAGTGGCTTTCCGATTTTGGACGTATACTTCTCGGTATCCACGTTTTCTTTTTTTTTCTCTCTCGATATTTTGAAATCCGGCATTTGATTAAAATTTGTGATTGCTTATTAAAGAGGTGTTTTAGTCGGTTAAAGATTTAAATTTTCCGTCTTATATACTCGATTGAGTGAGAAGTAAACATTTGGCGCTGTAACTAAAAATACGCTTTGAAATAATTGAATCTCGAATGCAGGTGCCTATTCCTAATGAATTATCGTTAAACATAAATGGTTCATATTTTTTATGCCTGTTGATAGTTGATCCATTAACGACGAACATCTATATTCGTCATTTTGAACGAATTATTGAAGATCCGATTGACGAAACAATAGTAGTGATAATGTTATGACTTTGACACTCCCACTTCTGCTTGCAAAAGTATATGAATCAATTTGAATGTTTTCTAATTCAGCGTAAAGCTTTAACATAAAATAATGCTTTATCGTCGAGCAATTACATTATAAAAACATCGCCATTCCAATTCCTTACCGTTCAAAGAAAAATTTCTACTTTTACATCGGATAAAACCAATAAATACCTTTGCGCTATCTCATACAAAGAATGTAAGCGCAGCAAACTAAGCTTTTCGATAAACTAACAGATTGGCACTGGCGCTCTTTTGAAAACAGCAGTGTTTGCGCATCCGCGCGCTTCTTAAACTGCGGATGAATTCGATGTATGTGTAATTGAAAATGAATAGGTGAAAAGAGGTTGGAGGAAGGCTTCGAGGGGGGGATGGGAGGGGAGAAGATTGAAATGGTATACGCAGAGAAACAGGGGCGGTAGGGGCAAAAAAATAAAACAGAGCGGAAAAACGAGATGTAAATGCAGAGCAATTGACATATATCTTTGGGAGCCGGTGCGCGAACGGAGAACAATGGTTCGGTCGCTAAACGAGTTTACAAACTCGAGAGAGAAAGGAGAAAGAACGCGTTTATCAGTGTCGTCATTTATTGACGGCCGTTTTTATTTGCGTCGCTTCCTAGTATGCTTTCCTCTGTTCACTGCTGCATTTTGGCCTTCGCTTTTTGTGGCTGTAGACTTATCTTCTCTCTTTCTCTTTCTTTCTCGCACTATTACTTTTTTTTTTTTTTTTTTTTTTTTTCAATTTTCACTCGCTCCGAGACAGTGAAATTAGGTAAGTTGCACGATCGCTTTTTATTTCATATTTTTGTAATTTAGGTTAAACGGGCTTAATAATTTTTTTTCCTTTTCCGAATCGAACTAGAAGTCTGTACTTTTTTCCTACTCCCAATATATGGGGTGGAATATTTTAATATTAAGATGAAGAAATAATATTACATTTTCAGTCAATAAAAATATAATCGAATAAATTCTTGGACTAGACTTTCATAATAAAAAAATAAACTTAATATATTTCAAAAGATAAATGTATTTATTTATGTTACAATTTACATGACGTTTATGTATGTTTCATTTGGTGTATTATGTACATTCATAATCGTAGAAGTGTTACTTTATAAAATTATTCACGGACAAAAATGAATGAAACATGTAGTAAAAGAAGTAATAACGGTAAGCTGTAAAAATTGAGAAACATTTGGCCCTCAAAATGATAGAAATAACACATTAAATAATATGATCAAAGTTGGAGAAGAAAAAAAAGCGAGCAATGTACATATACATATATATATATTTTTTTATTTATGAGTAGAGATGTGTTCCGAGCACAGAGGGGCAATATCTATAAATTCTTATAACTTTCCATCGTATATTTCCTTTGCCTTTTTCCATTGAGCAAAATCTCTTTATATAACATACACCGTAAGAGTTCTTCACGTTTAACATCTCGATGCGTTACATCAAATCGACGCGCGTATCAAATTGATTTTCATATTGAAAATACCTCGTATCGATATTAAAATGTTCAAACGCACATCGCGAGGATATCGATTAACGCGCTAAATAATACTAAATCGCTAATTCGTTATTAACTTTTAATACATATATTGAAAATCATACGAGCCGCTGAAAATTTAAGCGCGTCGTATAAATCACTTAATAAGCTGCTCGAATCGTTACAATATTGCATAATTTGCATAATTTCCCCTCCGGTTATACATCCCCGGGATGAAAATTCAAACGTCGCTCAATCCAGCTCAGCCGCGAAATCGAGAATTCCAAATCCAGATATATATTATCTATATGTGTAGCAAAACGTTATCCTTCGCTGCGAAAGTTTTCCAGAAAAATTTTTCCAATAGCAGGTATACCTCGGCTTTCTTTTTTTTCTTCCTCCCTCAATCGCGACGACAGAAGCGTCGAATGTATATATACGCGCGACAGAGGCAAAGCGCTCGCTTTGTGCATGAGAAAGCGGTGGAGAGCGCGAAAAAGAGTCAGAAGGAGAGAGAGAGAGAGAGAGAGAGATGTATGGTGTATATATATATATATATATATATGGGTATAATAAAAGCGTGGAGCTAACGTTACCTTTGGTTTTGCTGCCGTTTGGATTCCTTATGATGATCTCGCCGGCGTCCTCGCGCTTCCAAGTGATTTCCGGCTTTGGATATCCGCGCGCCTTGCAGAGGAGCTTCGCTGAGCCACCTTCGGGCACCATTACATCGCCCGAAGTCTCCTCGTAAATAATATCCGGCGGTATGACAACTTCCAATTGCGCGCTCTAAACAGGGAGACAGGAAAGCAGGTGAGCTCGGTGACGAGCTGTATAGCGATTGGTTGACGGGGCGCGGGGGAAAGAAAAAAAACAAAACAACCCGCGGCTGCTTCGCGGCTACTTTTTTTCACTTTGACCCGAGATTACTTTATATTACGAATATTCGACGATGTGTGGCGGGTGTTGTTTTCAAAGCGAATTATGCATATACCGAGTAACGAAATACCACGTGGATTCGGTATATATATACGTTGCCGATGAATAAATCAGCGAATGGAGATTAGCGTCGCGGCGCAGTGGCAAAGTAACTTTTTGCGTTTCATATATATGTGGACGTGGTAAGTTAACGTTATTATTTATTAAGAGGCTCGCTTTATGGAGCGATTTAAAATCGATGCGCGCGTATATAGATAACTTTGCTTTGATAGAAAAACTTTGTCCTTTCTTTCATTGAGTGGATTACGGATTGAAAAAATGTTGTTTTACGAGAATCCGCTTTTTCAATCAGTCAGCCGGTATAATATGAACATGTACTTTTTGTAATTGAATCGTTTATTTATATACCCCGTTTAATTTTAGTACTATTGCTACGATATACTATTATAGAAATGTTTACAGGGTAAGTGCATCGGTTATCGTGTCTTTAACGTATTTTTTTTTTCGAAAAATCATAAAGCTTTTGAGATCTGTAACTTTCTTTGAGGTTTTAATGAGAAAACAATATTGCAGATTGACTTTCTGTATTAATACAAACCTCCACGATAACTGACGTTGTCAGGTTAGTATAAATAATTACTTTAATGAATGTAAAAGCAGCGTATTCTCTAGTGTGACAACCACGTTAAATGAATAGAACAAAAGTGGTTGGCCAAGATGGCGGAGGGAGTATCACCTCCTGAGGCAATCCCTCCCGATATTTATTATAAATGCCATATCGAGAAAAAAAATAGTACAGTGTTTTGTGTTCTGTGTGACAATGTATATCATAAAAGTGACTTTAACAGAAAAAAAGGTGCTAGATATATATATCCAATGTTATGGTAGTGCGTGATGAGCATAGTTACCTACACTTAACCTCAATCGAAAGAGACTTAATCCCAAATGATCCACGTGATGCAATAATAATGAAAAAGGATATCAATCATAAAAACAAACTATTAAATGAACTTAATTTGAAAAATAATACCTGAATTCAAGAATACAAGAAACTGAAGGAAAAGTACGAAGATTTACTAAAAGAAAAGAGATACAATGATTTCGATGATGAAATGGAAGTAGACAAAATTTCAAACAATAGCGAAGAAAAAGTTGCTGCAATAAAGACAGAAAACGATCTCCTTAAACAATTAAATACCGAATTGAAAGATAAGAACCAAATACTAAAGGAACTTCTTAATAAAGAGAAAGAAAATACAATAGTCAACAAAAAAACTTATGCTGAAACTCTATATACGAATAAAACTCAAACTAAAAGCATTCCAAAAATTATTATAAAAAGAAAAAAACAATGATAATAATATAAATATAGTAGAAAATGTTATAAGTTGCTTAACAAAGGATAGAACAATACAAACTAAAAGAGTGCTTCGAAAAAGTAATGATGAGATGGGAATAACATGCATGAATCCTTTCATCAGCTGATATACGCAGTGATAAACTCTCGTAGATATCTTAAAATAGAAAAAGAACAACCCAGAAATCCAATTATTAAAGTAGTGGGCATCTCCGATGCCTACTCTTTAGATAATATAGCTTTTGAAAATGAAATCAATGCTAGAAATTTTGCCAAGCTTGGAAAAGGTAAAATCTTGCATTTTTATACAAACAATAGAAATAAAAAATACACGATAATAATGGAAATTACTTCTGCCATGTACAAACAAATCAAAGAGAACAATAACCGAATATTTATAACGTACAAAAATTGTAGAGTTTACGATGTTATTAATTTAAAACCATGTTATAATTGTGGCAGAGTAGGACACAGTGGTTCTAAATGCAGAAATGCAGCTGTCTGCTTAAAATATGCAGGAGCTCATAAAGCAACTAACTGTGATGAAAATAATAACTTAAAATATCTCAATTGTTCTTTCAACAATGATAAATATAATACGAAATATGATACCAAACATGAGGCAGTGGACAGTTTAAAATGTGAAGTGCTAAAACCCGAAATAAATAAGTTCATCAATTCTACTGACTATGAAATTAAGCCTGAATATCCAAGGTTTCTTGGTAAAGTAGATAACTTTAAAAAACAATATCAAGAGAGTAATTATCCATCAAGCAACTTGAGAAGATCAGAATTCCGTGGCAGCACGGAATCACTAACGACAAGAAAAATGCAAGGCAGCAGGGAGTCTCTTGTTTTAAGACATTGAATGGACAGTACGAGTTCTATTCTCTATTAAGTATTTTATGGACAGTATAGACTACAGTGAAATTATACAATGTGAATATAGTTGTGATGATTTTTAGACTCTAAATAATAATATTAATTTGAATGATAATTTTATTTTGTATCTAAATGTCAGAAGTTTAAATGCAAATTTCTCAAATCTTGAAATATTAATTGGAAGACTGAAAATCAAACCAATAATAATTGTATGTACAGAAACTTGGAGCCTGGACTGACACAACTACTTTAAATCACTTGGTTACAAAATCAAATATAATAATAGTAGAATAAACAAAGCAGATGATGTTGCTGTATATCTGAAGGATAATATTACTGAAGATACTGATATAACAAAGATAGGAAATTTGAGTATTATTAATACAAAGTTAATAATTGATAATACAGCTGATATAGTTATTTCTGCAGTTTACAAATCTCATGATTTTCCTAAGCTTGAATTTATATCTAATATAAAATCTTTCCTTGAATATTGCTCGAACATTAAAAATCATTTCATTGTTGGAGATTTTAACATTGATTCTCAAGAATAACCATATAAGTTTGGAATTTATTAGTAATTTTCTAGAAAAGAAATATACTCCATCTTTTACACGTGCGACAAGACCATTTGAAAATGATAACCATGGAACTTGTATTGATAATATGTTTGTGAAAACTGAGGCTTTACAACCTAAATGTAAATGTATTACGCTAAATCAACCATTAACAGATCACTATCCACTTATACTTAATATGGGTAAACTTGGAATAAGAAAAGAAGAATCAATTCAGACAAATATAACTGAAAATTACCCGTTAAATATTGAACAAAATTTCCATCTCGTATCATTATCCTACTACTACAATGATCTTAAAAATAAATATGAGCAATCAACTAGCATAACTAGAAAAAAAAACTATAATTTTAACAAAAATTAATAAAACTATTAGTAATAAGAACAGCTATATTGTTGCAATAAGGTTATTTAATGATCTACCAAATGATCTCAAAAATTTAAGCTTAAAGAAATATAACATAAAAAAAAACTTAAAAAATGGGTTAGTAATAATATTACCTAATAAATTAATGAATGGAATTATACTAATGATCTGTACTACGTAACTTAGACTTGATCCCGTTTTGGTGATAACGGAATGATCTAAGTCTATAAAGATATATATCTAATTGTTAATTAATTTACAAAATTATATATTTTGTTACACAGAATCAAAGGATTTATCTTATTCCTTAAGTTAGTTTTAAGTCTAGTTTGTAAGTTTTTGTATCCCAGACTAGCACACAGGAAATTTATTTTCCTTGGCTAGATTACTGAATGTAATGTAATGTAATTACTCTGGAGAAATAAATAAAAATCAATAAAAGAAGTTAAAATTAAGTCACTATTAAATTACATAAATGTGTATTATTTGTTTTGATTTTTCGCAGTGACTTTTCTGTAATAGATCAGTAAGGTATACATTTATTATTTAAGAACTAAACTATTTAAATAATTTATTTTTGTAATCGTTGTTTTTGCCAATTGAGTTTTCCAGGCATTAATAAACCGAAAGCAAGCAGGGAAAAATTCTATTTAAAGTTTTTAGTTTGGAAAAGGTTCTATCTTGATTTTTGAGGTCGAAAAGGTACTTTCAAGCTTTCAGGCCAAAAAGATTCTATCTCGCGATCAGGTTTCTTTTCTTTCACGTTTAAGTTAGTAGAAATTGTATAAAGTCGAAATTTTGCAGGAAAAATTTTTCATTAAAATCTTGCTCTCAGTCTAAACTATGCACTTGGATGAAGGCAAAACAAAAAGATTTTTGTTATCCTTGCGAGGAAGAATTAGTTTGCACGAAAGAAAAAAAAACATATTTGCGAGACAGAAAGAATCTTTTCAACCTGAAAAGTTAAGATGGAACATTTTTCCGCGGATCCGAAGAAGCGATTGTTCACATCGCTTAGCGCATACATGATTTAGACTCAACGAATTTACACAGAATTATTGTCAAAAAAAGTTTTCAGACCCTGGAGAAACTTGGAAATAATCGATCGTCGCTGTATCTCCGTAAAAAGATCAAAACGCGGCGCAATTCATTTACAATCGAATCGGAATTACTCGGTTTTAAATAATTCACTAGTTTAAAACCAGAATAACTCAGGGCCGCGCGCATGTACAACACTGCACGCATCTGAAAATTTTAAGCCCGCGCTGGTGAAACTCGCATCCACGGTCGCGGAAATAAGCGTTGGAAAAAAAAATAAAAATAAAACGCAAAGTGAAAAGCCGCGGACAGCTCGGGCAAAGAGCCGCCGTAAAGGTGTGATACGCGGGTGTAAAAAAAGACAACAACAACAGCTGCAAAGAGAGAGAGAGAGGGGGGGGGGAGGAAGCGTGACGAAATTTAAAGCGGAACGATCGCGCGCAGGGGCTTACCTGGCTCTTCATGGGATCAGTGTTGACCTGACACATGTAGATCCCTCGGTCCTCGGGCTTTGCGTCCTTGATGTTCAACGTCCACGTATTGGAGTCGCTGTGCGTGACGGAGACTCGGGCGTTGTTCGAGATGACGTGCTCGTGGATCGCGAGTACCGCTTTTGTGTCCGCCTTGATCCATGCCACCTGAACCCGACCCCGCAACAGCCCAATTATTCAGATTTTAGAAAAATGTACGTCACAACTCATATCGGTATCGGAAGTGCGTCGTTTCTTTTTTCTTTGTTATTTGCTTTTTCAGTTCTTTTTTTTAACAGCAATTTAATTCGAAAATAAGATTGAGTATATAAGGATCTTGCGAGGCGAATCTGTGGTGGATATGCCCATTTTATGGAGTCGATAATCGATATTTACCATTGTCGTGCTTTATGGCTCGTGGAAAAACAGATTAATGCAGGGATGATTTTTGAATTTTCGCTCGTGAATGTATCCCTGGAATTTATTAAGCGTTACAATACGTATTGTATGCGTGTGTGTGTGTGTGTGTGTGCGCGCGTGTGTGCGCGTGTGTGTGTGTGGCAAAAACTTTCGGAACAGAAATAAAATTTTTACAATTCCCGCAGCGTATAAACATTTTCGGATTTTTTAAAATTCATACTTTTGGCATTTTTTTTTGTGAAATACTTCGTGGATTGTTCAATTATTGATTTACAGTGTAATACGTGTTTTTACGTTCTCCTCTTTTTATTATGATAAAATAACAATAATTTTGTTAATTCAATTGGCACCTTACTACTTGCTGATTTACATTGCTGAATAATAGTTGTTCATTTAAAATTTTTTATCAACCGGTCACTCATTGTCCGATCTTTAAATAACCTCGGATATTCTCCGTTCTACAGTCGCTAAATGTTTCTCTCCATTTTCTCACGACACATGCTAATGGAAGTATTCAGGTCATACACGAGGCTCGAATTGATTATCGAACGCCACGAGCATCCACCACCGTCTCGATCGCAAGATGCAAATCAAGTAAAGCAGTCTATATATATTTACATATAAATGTATATATATAGGTGTAAAAAAAAGAACCCAAAGAACTGAGGAACAAACGTAAATCAAAACGGTCGTCCCTTGCGTCGAACGGCCATTAAAAACCCGGTAGAACCAAAGAACTTTTTAAAAAACATGAATAAGAACAAACCTGCTCTGATCTCGCGACCTATACACAATTTACCGAAGGGGGGTAGCTCCCGTCGCTCGTATACCACCACAGGCGCCACCGCGACGCGTATACACACAAATCAACGCTATCGACCGTAACTCTCTCTCTCTCTCTGTCTCTGATCTCCGACCGCGAGATAAATAAAGAGAGAGAGAGAGAGAGAGAGAGAGAGAGGGGTGGGAGCAGGTGGTGGGGAAAAAAAAGAAGAGAGAAAAGCCGCGACTCGAATATTTAGCATCAATCTCGTTATCTTGGCGGCGTTTATTTAGCAGCTCTCGCTCCCCGTCGTTTGCAATTCGAAAAAGCGCGCGGCCCGCGGTAGACAAAAAGCGTCGGTGCGCGCGCTCGCCGCGGATCAACAACAGCTCGCTCGCTCGCGCCGCGATCCGATGTAAAGTGCCGCCGGCCCTGCAGCTGCGAATTTACGGTAATGCGATTCGTCACTTCTCGCTTCTTCTTCCCTATACTGCCGCAGAGAGAGAGAGAGAGAGAGAGAGAGAGAGAGAGGTGGAATATGCGCTTTTGAAAATTTCAGAGAGGCGTGCTGCTGAAATTATGGGCGAGATAATACCCATAGTACGGGATGAGAGACGATATCCTGGTTCGCGAGGCGATTTAAAGGCCGCCGAGCTATTAGCGGGTAAAAGTTTCAACGGATCCGGTTTTACGAATGCGATTCGATGCGCAGGGAATATCTCGCTTCTCCGACTGGTGTGGAATATATAGGTTTCGGTTTCAGCGTTGCACAACGCTTATCGATCGTTTCTTTAGAGCCGCGTTAAAGAGATCTTCGAGCGGAGATAGTTGAGTGCATAGATCACTTGCTTAAGCGATAATGGAATTTGACTATGATGTCGTCTAATTTGTTTCCAACTTTGAACTCGTCTGTTTAGTGCTTTACATCGCGATAATGCATTCAACGGTATTACTCTCTAAATTTAAATCAGCGAGAGTCCGATCACTGCTCGCAAAATTAGTTGTGTATTTCGAGTAGCGACCGGATTTACTTTGACTCTATTTTGTGATTAAATTAGATAATTAAAATACTTAATTTTCTATTCGGTTAAGCTTGAAATATTTATATCTAGTGTAATAAATAAATGTAAAATTTATCAATCGCCTTAATATCAGAGACGTACACCATTCTTAATCTGAAAATGTCTCAAAATCTCACATAAACCGAAATAAGCGTTACAAGAACTTTCAATAAGACGGCCCTTCTTAAAAACCCTCTATAATTCTCTCTCCAGCCCCAAAGCGATATTTCACTTTTATACCATTTGAATTCCTCCTCGAAGCAGCGCGCAACACGGCCGAATAAAGAAAGCGCGGCGAAAAGTAAACAAAAGAGAGCGAGAGAGTGAGAGAAAGAGAGACATAGTCGATCCCAACCCTCATTGTCGCGCCCTGTAAATTTCAATAGAATCATCGGATCAGCCGTGATATAGCCGAGGATAAAAACATTGATACATATATAGGTGGATGGTAGTGGGGATATATAAGGGGGAGAGGCCGCAGTGAGTTGGCTAATGTATCGTGTATCGGGGCGAGAGGTGTTATAACCACCGCGCGCGCGTTCACGCGTCAACTATCGCCACTCATCCGCTGAAAGGCCGATACACACACACACACAGCGAACCCCTCCATATCGGATACATTTGGTCTTGGCTCTTGGCCTGGGAAATATCAATAAGCGAAGGCTTTTGTTGGCCTGATAGATAGAAGGGAAAGAGAGAGAGAGAGAGAGAGATAGAGAGAGAGTCGATTCGAGAGAAAAGGGTCAGAAATTCTTCCCTCCTTCGACTGGAGAGAGGAAGAGAAAGAGCCCCGAAGTCTTTTCTTTATCGTTCGTGTACGAGGGGATGGGTAGATGCGATACAATGCGATGACGATGAGTGGCAGGAGAGAGAGAGAAAGAGTGTGCTTTCACGTAACACCGCGATGATTTGCTCATTGATACCGGACTTTTTCCCTTCAAAGTGCGCGGCTGAGTGCGTTATAGGCCGTCTTTTTAAGTGCCGATGCGCACAATGGGAGATTTCGTGATGAAGATGGCGGATACATCGACTTTGACGATCGATGCAGATGAATTTGACCTTTGTGTCTGTGCGAGGTGGGGACTTATTTCATAGCGACGGTCGATACCGTTGAGTGGATTGTTATTGATACGACAATTGGGATTTCTATATCGATGCCATAATTAATGACGCTTTTAACTCGATTCGATAGTCGAGAAAAGTTTTTATTATTATTTATAATGCGGCGGAGCAGGACAACTTTTGCAGACTGGCTCGATAACTATACAGACGGTGAACTTTATTCCGTCGTTATTTTGAATCGATTCGGGAGCACGAAGCTTTCAAACCCATTTATAAAAATGTTAATATACATAAGACAATATTACTTGACTAGACCCTGCTATCGAAAGCTGAATTCCAAGTTATACATTCGGATTTTAAAATTCGAAATTAAATCGATCGCTCAACAATGATACGTATAACACGTCACCCGAATCTTTGAAGGAACGAAGGCTTTCATCTACCATATAGTATACTTACTTCCGTAAAGCAAAGGAACTATTTTTTCCACCGGAGTATAGAAGAGAGTAAGACGACGAGTGTGAGAGCGAGTTCAGCCGAGCGGCAGGAAAACACACACTCGATCAGATACAACAAGCCGCAAGATTTTCGGAATCAAACCAAAGGTACAGGAGGTGGCCGGAGGGGGACTACGATGTCCCGCGCCGCAAAGAAAACTCCGGAAACACGTACAGCGTATACACGTAAAACGCCGGTGAAAGACGAAAAAGACGAACAAGCCAGTAGCTGGAAAGCAAGAGTAAGAAGAAGAAGAAGAAGAAGAAGAAGAAGAAAAGGGAAAAACAGAAGCGGGCGTGTGTGGGTGCGTGCAGTGCAAGAGCTCGAGAGAGTGAGAAAGAGAGAGAGTCGAGGGGTTGAAAAAAGAAGTTGCCACAGAAAAGGAACGGACTCGGTTTCCGGTTTCACGCTAAGGGAGAGAGAGGGAGAGAGTAGAAGTCCATGTTATATGCACACATATCTCGGCCTCGTCCCGGACTCTTTCATATGCAAAGCATTTCGCCCGGTGCGCGCTCTCTCTCTCTCTCTCTCTCTCGCCTCGCTCTGCATAGTCGGACTTCAGGCCCTCTCGCTTTTCTACTCTCTCTTTCTCTCTCTCTCTTACTCGCATTTTTTTTCTGCTCTGTTTTTTAACACAAGCCCACCACCGAGTTTCTCCATTTTTTTCAATTTTATTGTCCGACTTGCGGCGCGCTCTTTCTTTTTCTCCGTTACGCCGCGGCATCTAGTTACCCTCTCTCTCTCACTCCTTCGTCTACCACACGTGTGTAACGCCGACGCGAATACGTGTATTCGCACACTTTCTCGGTGTGCGGTAGAGAGAGAGAACATAAAAAACGACCGGCCGCGCGCGCGTTAAGGTAACGCGGCCGTTCCTTTTAAAGCCCTAGCGCGCAGCTCGAAACCCTCCCCCTTTCGCAGTATACACAAGTTCGCCTCTCTCTCTCTCTCTCCTCTCTCCTCTCTACTCTCCCTCTCTCGCACAGATAAATGGATAAACTCGCTAATTAAAAGTTTTGCTACGCTGCAGCCGCCGCCGCCGCTGCCGCCACCGTCGGGCCGCACGCACCGCTTCCTACCAACTCTGTTTCTCTCTCTCTCTCTCTCTCTCTATCTCTCTATACGTATATATACACATACATATAGAGACGCTTTTAATATCGAAATATTCGAGCTCGCGCGCGAGTTAGCAGTCGTCCCTAATTAAAGCGCGAGAGTCCGCAATTATGCGATCGCCTCTTTGTCGAACGATTCACGGGCGGGGGAAGAGTACACGCGGAAGGCGATGGGTTGTAATGGACGAACGGAAAAAAAAGAAAAATATATAAAGCGAGGTGGAGACTTCGTGATGCGTGCACGCATGCAAGAGAGCCGCCAACGAACGCGACTGCGGTGCATCCCTTCCTTTTATCCTCGGCGCTCGTTTATATGTATATTATATATGCGACGTTGCGGAAGCCGTGATACCGCGTCGTTGAGAGGAATCTCAGATGTGTTGGGGACACTGGACAGTCGAATCTTCCGTATAGTCGGATTATTCACTTTCATTTTTCAAGCTATATGTGTGCGAAATTGCAGGCAGTCCGGTGAATAAAATATTTCGCCGCGATTAACGCGCGGGGAACTTTTACGCGCGCGGTGCAAAGTTTTCGCTCACGGAGTCAAGTTTATTTGCCGCGGCCGCGGGTCTTTGAAGTATTCGTATATGTAACAACTTTATTCATCAGGTCGGTGGGGGAGGGATGTTATATAGCGCACTCTTTGTTTCTGCCCCGATTACCGTTCGCCGAAATAATTTAACAGAGAAATTTTCTTTCTCCCTGAGTTTGCCCCCCCCCCCCCCCCCCCCGGGGACGAACTAGGCTACACTATATCGATTAAAAGTTTGGAAATCGCGTGGGTGGATACAAAGGATACCGCGATAAAGACGACGGGAAAAGTCGTGCAAGAATTTAGGTCTCTGTCTTAGAATGCTGCGGTCAATTTACAAACAAATGATTTTTTTTATCGTACCATGGATAATGTAATTTTTCTTTTATTTGGATATATTTCTATATGAGTGTTGCGGTTACGTTTGAGTCGTTAGCTATCGTTGGTGTCCCGCGCGTTTACGATAATGAGAAAAAAGACGAAAACACACATTTTACAACGCTGATGTAAGAAGTGCAGACAAGATTGAAAGATTACAAAGTATAATCTGTTAGAAAGCTTTGAGTTCACGTTTTGAAAAGAGTGCTTTTTGAATCGCTATGTATAATCACTCTACATCTTAAATGTACACGTTACAAAATATCTTCAAGTTTTTCTTTAAGAACCATCTTATAACAAAATGTTTTAACATACTTGTATATCTTTTACTACGAGTATGAGAACAATATAGATAAACCGCACTATGCGACTACTAATTCCGACCTAAAGCATTATATATTACATTCTTAGCATAGACTCACAAGTAAGACGAGTATTTGAACTTTTTACAAAATGTCGCAACTCTATTAGCGGGCACAAAACACAAATTCTAATTCATTACACGCTTATTGTCGAATAGCAAGTTTAAGAGTAAGCTGTGACCCACGTATTTCGTACTCTACACACTGCAGTTCCACGCGCTCGGCGTCGCGTGCGAGTCTCTCTCTCTCGGCGCATTATTTCCCGCATACCGTACGTTACTATACGTAAACCTTTCACCGAGCTCTCTCTCTCTCTCTCTCTCTCTCTCTCTCTCGAGCTTAAAATTACATTTGAGATATGCGATTGTGCAATGCGCGTAGATGCAGCTAATTGAATTTCTAATTCTGTCCAGCTACTACGCTGATTATAATTTAAACTTTTCACCTGCTTATAGACAATTTGAATATTTTTACGCTTTTAAATGCAGGGCCGCGGGGTTTACGCGGCATTCGTTTCATCGTCGTTTGCGGTGGGACGGGGGTTGGGCCAAATTAAAGGGACTGGAAGCTCGGCTAATCAAGCAGTTTATCAGCGAGCAATTTCTTGGCAACCCGATATGCGAGCACTCAGTAGTCATTTCATGTAGAAACTTTCCACGAACTGCTGGGGAAATGCTGTTGTATATTTCGACCGATGATAAAGTGGTTACAGTTAATTGAAAATACAAAATATTCATTGTGTGTATGGTCGCACGGTGCTAAAAATATTTTGAAATTATTTCAAGGTTCGTCGTTGTTTATATAAAGCCAGTTTAGTATTTCGTCTATAACGGTAATTTTTTGGTTGATTCGTCAGTTTTAAAAGTGTCGTTGTCCCAACAAAGCGCGAGTCCTCTCAACGCGCGAATAATTTATTCGAGTATCCCAAAAACGGAATGCTCTCGTCATTTTTTTTCTTGGCAAAAAAAGTCATGCACATGCAATTCGGCTGCCTTTGGTTCTTCTTCTTTCTCGAAATTAACACCATGCATTGTGCGCGGCATGCCTCGGCAAAAGATAGCAGCGGAGAAATCGCGCTGACGACGCAACAAGGTCAAGTTGGTCAGATCGCGATCTCCCCTGCGTCTCTATCAATCTGCACTTTTTTTAAAACTTAATGGTGCGATACGAACGAAGCGATCACTTGATAGTGCACTCGATGCACGTTAATATATGTCAAAAAATCGGTATATATATATCCACGCGCAAAAACGTCAGGCAACACGTGCTTTCAATTCTCTTTGTTTCCCGACAAAATATAACTGCGCGAAACTCTCTTATGGCTCGAAAAGAAGCTGGTTTGACTAAAAGTTCGCTTTGGCGTCGTAGCTTCTCGTATATATACGACAAAAGAAATAAAATCATCGAAACAAAAGTCTGTCGAAAACTCAACTACTACTAAAAGTAAAAGAAAACACATAGGTTTCATCGTTTGTTATTATTATTTCTTTCTGGAAACAGTATAACGTGATAATAAACTGTCATACCCCATATTCTTTTTGGTAATCCACATAATCATCTCAAGTCACCACAATAGGTACTGTAACGACACCACACGGTGCTGCTGCATATATACAATGTATTTTATGCCATTGCGCAGCGCGGGAGAAAAGAGTGATATGAACTAAAAATCGTGACTGTAACATCTCCAACAACAAAAAAAAAACACGATCGAACTTTATGCTCAACGTGACTTTTTTTCAGCAAAACAGAAAAGTAAAACGCAATTTTGTCGGTTTTTTGCATTATGACAAAACAAAAAGAAAAGAGCAACAAAGCGGACTGGAGAGGATATATTAAAGCCGCTCGCAACAGCGTTTGCATATCATGATACCTGTCAATGGACAGTTACAGCATCAATTTCATATTAGCCAAAATTGCCTTGCGCCTGCGTTTAGGTTTCTTTTTTTTTCTCTCATTTACTGTTTCTTTTTTTTTTCTTTCCAAAAGTACGCAAAATAAAAACAAGTTGGGGTGCCAGCATGCAGAAAAATTAGAAGTCACACGACCAGGTCACGCTACAAAATTCCACGGTGCAAGTTTCATTCAACTCAAAGTGCTTTTCAGTCATCGCTTATTGGCCCGATTGATGCGATTAGTTTTTTTTTTTTGCGAAAAAGGGGTTTGGGGCATTTGCTTTCTGCATTTTGCTTACTGGATGGAGACACCAGTCAGGCCCACTAGCTTACGAAGCAGATGTTAATGAAATAGGTATTCTTCTGTTGTAAAAGAATGTTCTTTGCATCTCGAAGAATTTTCTAGAGGGAGTTCAGAGGGTTTTTGCCAAGGTGGGGGTTCATGAAATATGTCTATAAGCGAGGAATGTGTGCCAAACGCCAGTCATGAATTCATTTCCTCGTAATTTTCCGTGCAGCTATTGCGAAACATTTTCTTGTTCTCGACAACTTTCTTGCGAAAGCGCAAAAGTCTAATTGTATAATTAATGAATTTTTATTTAAATGAGCTGTTATTATAATTAGGATACAAAAGTATTTTTGTTGTGCTATGCATCAAGTGAAAATTAACGCGATACTTCATTTTTTTCGAATTATTGCGTTTGACAGATGTTTGAGATTAATTTTTTTTTTAAATCTTTTAGCTTTTAGGGGATATGCTATAGTCGGAAAGGTTCCGGTTTTTGCATTTAACAAAATATATAGACAGAGACTAATTTAAAAAAAAACTGTCACCATATCGGTAATGATGTACACATTACGTGGTTCCAGTTTTATGAAATTCCATCCACAATTCACAGATATGTTTGTTTTCAAAAATTTTGGGTCAAAAATCTTTGTTAATTATGGCTTTAATTTCATGAAACTAAAACCGCGTAATGTTTACATTATTACTGAAGTGCTAACAAAGAATTATTTCCAAAAATGAACCTTTATCTTTGTATATCTCTTGAAATGCAAGAACCGGTAATATAGGAATCTATTCGACTGTAGCACATCCTTTTAACTCAATACCAATTAAATAATAAAGAAAATCGGCAAGATTATTATTCAATTTCAGAAAGCTTAAATTGAAATAAAGTTTTACGAATTGATGAAAGTTCGGTCATTTAATTAGCCAACTTTAAAAATTTTAAACATAATAGAAGGATGTACCACGGTAGGTATTCTTTTGGTTTGAATATTGTTTATTTATGCATTCAAAGATATTGAATTACTGTAACAAAGTAAAGGTTTACTCAAAAAACGGCGTATTTTGATTTCCAAAGTTCAGTGCAATTTATTTCGAAGAAAGAGAAAAACAAAACATGTTAGAAAGCCCATTTTATTCCATTAGAGGAATATAACAGCTTTCAAGTGGTGGATAAATGGTGCATTGTATTAGGTGCACAACTTTGCTTCCGCCGATTTTTTCGAAAATTTGAGGCTTTATTCTGAAAAAGTGATTAGCTGTTTATGATTCAAAGTACTGTCCGTCACTAGCCACTAGTTTTTGCCATCTTTCGGGCAATTGTCGGATACCATCTCGAAAAAACGATGCGTCTTTTGAGGCGATCCACAAATCGATCCATTCTTTGACTTCTTCATAAGAATGGAAATGCTGCTCAGCTTGGCCATGTGCCATCGATCGGAACAAATGGTAGTCGGAAGGAGCAATGTCTGGAGAGTACGGCGGGTGGGGTAAGACTTCCCATTTTAGGGTTTCTAAGTATGTCTTGACGGG
>UELV01174753.1:0-14997 GCA_900490015.1 Megastigmus stigmatizans | reverse complement strand
CACACACACACACACATACATATATATATATATATACCTGTTATAACAATTGCCTTCAGACCGCAAACGATTCGCTTTAATTCACGTGCAGACCTCACCCAGAAAGTCTCGTCCCTCTCTCACTCTTAGCGCAGAGCATCACTCTAAGCGCGCGCAGCCTTTCTTTTTAATCCAGTCGGGGAACGTAACGTCAGCTGTTATGCAGATGTTTCATCTCGCTTAATATACGTATATACCATCTATCGCGCTGATAAGTAACGACCCACTCATCTATGCGAGCTTTCCTCTCTCTTTCTCTCTCTCTCAGTCTGCGGTCCCCTTATTCATTGCCGCGCGCGCGTCCCCTTTTCCCCGACGAGGCCGGAGCTCTGTGATCCTTAATGCGCTCGAGCTGGAACGGATGCCTTATCGGTGATATATTTAAAAGGAATCGTAGAGGCGCGCGCGCGAGAGACTCATTTTCTTGATTATGTAGAAAAGGGCTTTTTATCCAACTTTATATGCGTATCTGCCAATCTCGTTTCGACAGCCGATTAACTGGGTCTCGGGATATATCCCACAATGCCTCGGGGCCACATCTCATGCACATTTCCATCAAGCTTAATTCGTTGCTGTGGTTGAAGGGCGCAAGGTGGGGGGGGGGGGGGGGGGGGGGGGGAGATCGCTTGTCGATTATACGAGAGATATTATTTTGCATTTCGTTTAATTGAGCGATATTGCACACTGCAGACGAAAGATGAGCTTTGGAAAATTGATGGTTGGGTATTAGCTGTTGCAGGATATTTGCTAACCTCGTGTTCATATTGAGTGGGAGCATCTTTGAGTAGCAAACCGCAATTAATTGATTATTTGGTGACAAGTACAAAATCATCACTAGTCAGATAACAGCTAAACAAATTATTTTATTTTTTATAAAGCTTTAATCACCGTTATGTGTCTGTATGTCGAAGAAATGGGAAGTAAGCGTATGGAATTTTTCACTCGTATTTTGTACTTGAATCATAATAAAGATATTGACCTTTTTATTCATCTATAGGTGTATTTTTTAATAGCTGTAACACACTTTCTTGGTAGAAACGCTATACGAAAAAAAAAAATTGTTGCTTTCTGTTTGCGAAAAATTGCAGTTATAATGATATTCCGTTGGGAAAAACGCTCAAAGGACGCACCGCACCGGTGCAGTGAAATATTTAGTAATCTCGCCCCAGAATTCACAGCTTTTACGTGGAGTTCCTCCTTCGCGAAATCAAATAAAGGTGCGGAAAATTGCGGGCTTGAGGAAATTTCTCGAAAGTTTTATATGTTACTTCGAGAGAGGGTCCCGAATTTTCGTACAGGCAGTGCTGCTAGTGGCGCGCGCAGCGAGCTTTTATAGTCGTAGCCTCGCGCCTCCTGCATTTGTAAAATATGAAAAACGATTTCGGCGTCTGACTCTCCCTTTCCGGCATTTTCTTTTTTTCTTCCGTCGACGCCACCTTTTTTTTTGCGCTCTGAAACCGGTATACACTGATGTTTATTCATAAACTTGCCCAAAAGAAACAGCGAGTGAGCGTGAATGCACGGTTAAATAAGTGCAGTATGAACCAACTAAGCTTTCGTTATATTATTTGTTAAGAGTTGAGTAGATAATACTTGGACAAGAGCCTCTTGTATTGCATGAAAGACTTAATTAAAGTGCATAATATTGTTAATTTTTTATAACACGGTTTCACCAAGTGCGGAGAACGTAAAATATTCTCGTATTTTATAAAAAAAATTGTGGAATTTAAGAGATGAATATTATATCACAGGTTTTAAAGGAATTTCTAAATATTATTGAAATTTTTAAGGCAGATTATACAGTACAGTTTGTTTCTTATACGTTAAAATTCGAAAAATTTCTGTTTCTTTTTTATTTAACTTTTTTGGATTAAATTATCGCAGCAGTACTTTTTAAATAATTTATGTAATATGTATAAGGAAATTTTGGTTACCCAACAGAATATTCTTGACCTACATTTTTTCTTTCCCCCCTCGAGTGCTACTTGAAGTATTAGCAATGGTATTTTTATGAAATAAAAGCTTTGCGTGATATACATACGGAGTTATCATAAAATACATAAAAATAAGAAAAAGTACAAGGCAACGGTAACTTATTAAATCTTAAGAGAAGAATTTACGAGAAAAATTTCCGGCACCTAGTAGCGCACATTTTTCCTGGTGCGCAAGAACCTGCACATAGGGATTATAACAAATGTAACTTATTTGACTTTTAGCATTTCGCTTTTGCTCGCGCCCGGCAAACTTTTTTTCCCGCGGTGTTAAACGCAAGGAAACTTAGCGCTGTGTAGAGAAGAAAATCAATGATAAAAAGCAGAAACGCTGCTGGAATTGTACCTCATCAAGATTGAGAGGGGGGGGGGGGAAGAATGGGTTGAACTCCGTTGCGAAACTTATCTCATAAAACAAATGACGATACCTGATCTTCGAACAAGTATTAAAAGAAGCTTTTCGTTTCATAAGTAGCTAATCTAATGTGCTTTATGGAATAGGCCTGGAACTTTGACTTATGTGGGTTAGTACGTATGTGGGTTATTACGTATGTTAAGGATATATCAAACTGATATTCGATGCTATTTTTGAAACCCAGTAACATTTTTATTTGTTTTTGTTACATTTAATTTCATAGAACTTTCATATAATTTCATCCCTTTTGTACACGAGATCTTCTCAAAAGAAAATATAATCCCAAGCTTACGCAATAAATAATTTCATTAAAAAGAGAGTTTTAAGAAAAATGCTTTGAAAAGTTTTTCATATCAATTAAAAATACGTGAGAAAATGAAAGTCTAATTCAATGAAATATTAATTAAGAGTTAATTTACTTTAGTGAATATTTAGCAGCTGAACAGTCTAGTTTTTCGAAGTAATTAAAGGTACAATAACTTATAATATTTGTTATCACTACCTGAAAGTATCGTAATCATTTTGAACTATATTTTAAATACGAAATTCCCTTTTTATAAAAACTTTATAGAAATATCCAATAATTCTTTTATCTATTACATTACAAAGCATTCTCACTCAATGTCCCTCCCACTTTTTTAATTTGATTGCTATCTCGCCCAGCGCTCCTTCACCATGTTTTTTGCTTGCGAATGATTTGAATATTTACCTTCATGGATGTAAAGAGATTTCATTTAAAGAAGTATTATCTTTTGTTCATTTTAACTTTATGACTTTGTAAGTTAAAGTGTCTTCCTTTTACTATTCAAATCCAAAAAATGGATTCTGTTCCAATCCTAAGTATCAATAGAGTGTCATTATCAATTGCAGTCAAAATTTTTATTCATTAAACTTTTCATGAACTTACCAACTTACTTCATGAAAACACAATACCCTGCCTTAAGATAACAAATTCAAGCTTTTATACAAGAAATATCTTAATTTTGAGTTTTGCAAGTTAGTTAGTTTGTCTTAAGTGCATTAAAAGTTTAAAGTTTCAATTGCATGAAAAATGTAAAAGAACTTTCTGAATTTTCACGAACAGAGTACAATTTATAACGGGTACAGTCTTTGCTGGGACCTTTAATAATTCAAAGAGCGCAGAAGTTGGCGAGATAGCGAGAGATACAGTGGGATAGGGGGGTGTGGGAGAGGCTTTACATTTATAAATGCTCCTCGCTGTGTGCAATCTTTATTCAAGATCTTCTTTATACATTTTTTTTCGAGTTCTCGCAGAAGGAGAGCGAGAAAGAGGGAAAAATGCACGCACAAACATTATATTTTGTAGAAGAGAAAAAAAAACGCTGTTCGCCATAAACTGTAGCTGTGTGCACGTATAGGGTATATACGAGTTGAAAATCCGTAAGAGTATATGACGAAACGTTCAGCCCGGTGTATTTGCATTGATTAGTCACAGCGCAGTGCAGAAAGTATTGGCAAATGGAAAAAGGGATATAAAGAAAAAGAGAGTAAAGCTGCGCCAGAGTGCCAGGAAAAGAGAGAGAGAGAGGAGAGAGAGAGAGAGAGAGAGACAGAGGCGACAAATAATGCTCGGGTTATTGGGGAAAAGGAGAGAGAGAAGAAAATACAAATGGAAAAGGAAGAGGTAGGGAGAAAAAAGCGAGCGCTCTCGTCAATTTTCTCTCTCTCTCTCTATCTGTCTTTCTCTCTCTCACTCTCTGTTCAACGAGCAAGAAAGGACATCGAGGCTGCGAAAATTTGACTTGCCGATGAAAAATCAGGCCTGCTGCTGCTGCACCGCCAGCTCGTTCCTCTCCCCAAAGTCTCTCCCTCTCTCTCTCTCTCTCCCTCTGCACGTATGTGTGTGTGTGTGTATGTGTGTGTACACGATGGCAGCTGGTGTGTATGCGACGATGACGATGTTGGCGGCGTTAAATGTGTATTTTGGAGCAGCAGCAGCAGCAGCAGCAGCAGCAGCGCCCGCGCCGCCGTGTAATCAATCTCGATGAGATGACAGCTCGAGATCGAGAGAGAATATGGAGGGGCCGAGCGGCAAGTGTGGTGGGACAGACGACGACGTATAGTGTAGGAACAGAGGGAGACCGACTTGGTCGACCGAAGAGAAAGGAAGACAAAGAGGCGAGATTACTTCGCGGGAAAGAAAAGCTGTGTGAATCGTTTAGGCGTGTTTCCCCTTCTCTCTCTCTCTCTCTCTCTCTCCTCCTCCGCTCCCCCTCCCGCATACGATGTGTGCTTCCACGGAGACGCTGCAGGAAGAGAGAGAGAGAGAGAGAGAGAGTTCACACACGAAGGGGGCGATAACGACGCGTGCGTGTGTATACGCTGCGTCAGAGGGAGAGAGAGAGAGAGAGAGAGAGAGAGGGGCTGGCGAGCGTACACATGCGCCTATATACAATAGTTCGAGGCGGGGTACGGTCACGCGGCAGGAGAGCGAGTCAGGTCGGGCTCTCTCTCTCTCTCTCTCTCTCTCTCTCTCTCTCTTTGTATACACGTGTGTACATGTACGGCTAGGCTCTCTCTCGCCCTCGGGATAAACGGCAGACTGGCCGTAAGCAAACCTCTGCTCTCTACTGCTGCTGCTGCTGCTGCCTCCCTCCCCCGCCCCTTCGGTGGGTCGATGAGTGGAGGCGCTTGCGCCCTCGTCTAGCTCTATATATACAAGTGTGTATAGATGTGTGCGTGTGTGTGTGTGGGTGTGTGTGTGTGTGTTTGTGTGGCTGCACCAACGAGCCGAGGGCTTAGCATCGTATACACCGTTAGCGCCCCGCGCCTTCTGCTGTGTCTCTACGGGCCGCATTCTCGACTGACATTCTCTCTCTGTGTATACTCTCTCGGCAACTCGTTGAAAAAGATCGTTGCGTCTTTTTATTTTTTTTTCTCTTTGAGAGAGAAAGAGAGTTGCAATTGTACCTGGCAGCCATACGGCCTACAAACATGCATGAATTTTCACTTCACTGTGCAGTTTTCTTCATTCCTGCGTGCAGGGGATTCACAACGAATTAAGGGCTGCGCCGCGCTTTCGCCGTAGAGTTAGCAGAGAAAGAGAGAGAGAGAGAGAGAGAGAGAGAGAGAGGACGAAGCTACTGACTCGAAGGTTGTCGTCGGGTAGGGATCTATTTTTAAGCGAGACGGATCTCGTAGACGGGGATGTCGTTAATGGGATGACTTGGAAATTTTCTAGTGGTTACGGGGATGAGGTTGACGGCAGACGAGGTCCGCCGGCAGAACTTTTCATTTGCGGAGGGAGGGATTGTTTTGTGGATATATACGTGTCATGGCAAATGAGTGATGGGCGAGGAAATAGGGGGAAAAATGGATTGGCATCTCTTGTGGTGTTCGGGTAAAAGAGCAATTATTTGATAACTATGCGCGGTTGGACGAAACGCTTGAGTGGAAAGAGTCGTACGTTTTTTAATTCGTATATATACCAATGTTACACGATAGCAATGCAGCAACAAATAATTTTAGATAAATTATTATACAATAACGGATTAGTACGATTGGTTAAAGTTAATTTAGTCTTCTTATTATCGATTATTATACTCGTCAGTAGTTTAACTAATATACAAAATTTCAACTTTCAGAGTATAATTAATGTTTATATGTCCATGAGCGTATTGTCTTCTTGAGAAATTTAATGAATATTTTACATCTCTTCGTTAGTTTATGTATAGATGATGTATAGCACTAAACATTTAATGAATTTTTTATATTCGTATTCATAGCCAGACACCTCAACTTTTACCTTGAATTTTATTCATTTTACGCTCTGCACGATGCGGAATTCATAAAAAATGATTTTATTTCAAAGCAGTTCTTACCGAAAGATAGCACAAAACATAAAAAGAAACGAAGAAAAATAAAAAGTGTATTCTCTATATCTTACACGAAAGAATATACGGATGTACATTTTGTATAACCTTGCGTCATGATCATACAGTATACATCCTTTTATTTACATCACTGGCAGCAAAATGACACACACAAACATACACACACACACACACACACACACACACACACACACACACACGCACACACACACGCACACACGCACATTTCCACTTTTCTGTCGTATCGGATATTTCTCGGGCATCAAAATATCAAAATATCGAACGCTATACTTTTCCGCCACCCACACATACGCCATTGGGCGCTCTTTCACTCTGCCCCCCTCCCCCTTTCCCCCTCAGCTCTTGCGCGACGAAAAACATATCGAGGGCTCTCGAATGGGCGCAAGAAGGGTGCGGAGGATAATGAAAGGATAAAGCGAAAAGAAATTCGCGATATACAATTCGGAAATACTATATATTCAGCGAGGCGAGGGGGCAATGGAAAGTAAAAGGGCAAAAACGCTCGGTGGGAGCTGCGCAAGTGGGGCGAATCGAGTCGGATGGAGAAGAGAGAGAGGGAGATAAAGGTGAACGCGGAAAAAGGCACGGGAAGAAGAAGGTAAAGAGAGAGAGCGAGAGAGAGGCACATTCTACTTCTGTCATCTCATTCCTTTCGAGCTGCTCCTTTGTTCTTTCAATTCTCGCGATTCCCCTCCGGCGAGTCGATGATATCTCCCCCTTTTCTCTCTCACTCTCTCCCTTCTCCCTCCTCTCTCACGGACATTCTTTCTCAGCTTCTACGACGAGGGTATAACACGAAAGAGAGAGAGAGAGAGAGAGAGAGAAAGAGATATGAGAGAGATCAATTCAAAAGCGAGTCGGTCGTGCGCACTTTCGTTTATCTTGACGCGGTAGACGCTTGGCGGTTGGATTTGTCGCGGATATAGAGGCAGAACAGCTGATATATATACAACGCGGATGATGCGCAGCTGATGTGTGAAATGCCGACCGGGCAAATGGTCCCCCCGTCTTTTTCATAGTCGCAGCAAGAAATTGCCTGCTCTCGACGTATTTCCAGCTGCGCGCGCAAACTATTGTCCCAGCGGCGATTCATTAAAGAACTTATATATACATAACATCGTGATCGATCTCGAGCTATATACGCTGATTACGATATCTCGCGCGCTCTTTTTATATAGGTACATCCGCATCGATATCACTCGCTGCTGGTGCTGCTGCTGCTGGTGTTCGGCTGCTGTTCCGCCGACCTCATTGGATTCTCCGTAGTCACGGTCGAAGTCTGTTTTTCCTCGTTCAACGTACCACTGCCGGCTGTCGACGCGGCCTCCTGCATCGTTGCGCTGATTCTCGCCGCCTGAAAAATATATAGTATCACACATACACACACATTTAACCCGACCAGTTCCAAGATGGGAGAATATGTAGGTATTGAGTAGCGGAGCGCGATGCGAAATGCTCGCGTGCGAATACTCGTTTATCTTCGCGTGTACGCGCGCGTGGCGGCATTCCTTTAAATGTACGACTAAGCGAATTTCACCTACGATGTGTTTATTTGCAACTCGCGTATACGAGGAGCTACAGTTTTTCTTTTTTATCGGCGCGCGACCCTACTTTTGCTTTGCCGCGCGCGAGCGGATTTATATATGATTTCGCGACATCACCGCCTCGATTTCATTCGCGGCGAATGGAATGCTCTCTCTATTTTTCGTTCGAGGCAATAAAAAGAAAAGAAGAAGAAAAAAGAAAACGTAATTCAGATAAAAGAAAAGCTATGTATCGCTCGAACGAAGTGAGCACTTTTCTTAGGGAATTGCGTTATGCGAATTCAACTTTTTCAATTTGGAGTTTACTGTCTCGTAGATATCTGGGGAGAAACTAAAGCTCTGGCGCATGCTCGAGACGAGAGCTATAACGAAATATTCTCATGTACCGAGTTTGTTAGAGTTTGTCGCAGTCCTGTTTCGTATGAATGTGTTCTGCGAACTACTCTCTATTATTTCGTGGATATTCATTAAAACGATCCTTTGAGATTAAGTAATTCATTTTAAGTTACCGGGCGAGTCCACATCCTTTTAGAAACCGATTTCAATCGACCTTTGAAGGATGATTTGTAGTGCGTGAAATGAAGATTAGTGTTTAATGGATAAATCTCATAAGGCCTTTGATCAGTAGATCGTGCAACAGATTTCAATAGCATTGGTAGATATGCTTAAATTGCGCATATAACCGCTCTAAAGTGTATGAGATTAAATTAATAATAGTAGGTTGTCATATTTAGGAATATCAGATTTGATTTTTCAAAATTTTATCGAAACTCATTTCCCAAAGTAGATCGAAGAAGCGTCAGAGCACAATATGTATTCGGTCACCGAATTAATGTTTAAAATATTTACTAGCATGGACTTTTCATATATTTTATTTAAAAAAGGCAAGAAACGAATACTTTTTTGTATCAACGAAATAGAACTTTTAATGCACTTTAGTACCCTAGAATTGACTGTAAAAGAAAGTGATATCGAAGTTTTGGTATGTACTCATGTTAACTACTTCTTCAAATACAATTCTGCTAAAGTTATAAGCCAAAGTTGGTGTAATAAAAAGCGGATATATAATACTAAAAGAGTTTCTTTTGCTTGAAATAGACTTAAAAAAAAATTTTAATCACAATGTAACGATTTGATAAAGAAGTTCAAATATATTTTTAGAGAGCTCTGAAATAAGAAAAGGAAAAATTATAGTAAAGTCTGAAGGTGCAAAGTTTATAACGCTATTCGTAAAAAGTCTTGGACATAATGATACTTCGACTTTAGATTCACTCAAAGTAGATTTATACCCATTCAATGTAAAACTTGATAATTTTTTTCTTCTTTCATAAAAATCTACACTTTTACGTCGATGAAAAGAAACTGTTGAAAATGTAAGTTTAATGTGAGCATTAAGAAGAATCTTATCAATCGTATAATTATAATAAAAAAGCGAGTAAATAAACGTTTAAGATTCATCAAACATATATAAAAGTAATAGGTTATTAATTTAGTCTTAAATGACTGAAGTTTGAGGAGGGTCCAATATCATAGGAGCGGATCCCCGCATACGTGATAATGTTTTCACTAATCTAAGAGAATTTACATCGATAACATGGTTAAGCAACAAACTAAATCAAGCCAAGTTTCATAGGTGGAAAGCTTCGAGTAGGATTAGAGTTCGATATACGCAAAAGTTATTTCTGAACTATACGTCTAGCCTACATTCTGTATTCTATCGACTGATGAGCAAACCGGACGGCGTCAATTCAAACCCTTCTATAATAGAAAATACCAACTCGAGCTCTCCTATCGTCATATTTTTCGCGATAATAAATTTATCGCAACATCAAATTTTCACGTTACATCTAACTTCGAATATCCGAGCTGGAAAGCAGCCCATCGATTTACAGAGAAAATTTTACAGTTTCATAACAACAATAGTATCCATTCTACACAACGGTTTATTTATTAAAAATGGAATTTGACGAGTAGCAAGAGAGAGAGAGATGATGGACAAACCTGCTGCTGGTACAAACAGTCCTCGAGTCCGATAATCGCAGGTCGTGGCATCAACGGTTGAGTGGCTCGCGTCTGACATCCCAAGGAGGCGAGTAGCAGCTGTCCTTGGGCCGCCTCCTGTAGATGGTGACTGAACTGGCACTTGTATCGGCTGCTGCGTCGCGGTACTTCCGCCGGAAGTACCTTTCTTCTCTGCTTGGGCAATTTGCTTCGCGCCTGTGTGCAGTGTACACACAAAACAGGCCAACGACGAGGTACATCATGAACGAACCGTCAGGGGTTGAAAACAAACGGGAGAATAAAGCCGATGAAATATGATTCTTGAAAATGGGGTCAGTTATTTACTTTTAGTTGGTATAACGTATTCTGGTGGATCATATATAGTCGATCAGCTCTTTAAACTTTTGGAATCTTTGCAATATCTCCAAAATTGAACGAGTTAAAGGGGTTTAAAGTGTTTGGGGGAGAACTTTACTCTTTGATGGCGGCGCGACGTTCTTTGGAAACAGTGACGTAGTGACGTAGTTCAAAGGGTCTTTAGTGAACTATTGCAAATTTAGATTAATTCAATAATGTTTTGTGGTGTATAAACGACTCACTCTTTCTGGCTGTTTTACTAGTGTGTCTCATTTTTAATTGTATACAATACAGCATAATTTTGTCGTCAAAATTGACGCGCAAAACTGTGATGAATTTTAATGAATGACTTATATCTAATTGATTTCGCATTTTCGCTTAATTTTTTAGGCAAATAAAAGAAAATGAATGAAAGTATTACAAAAAAATAAAGTTATACGAACAGAAATTTTGTGAAATTTATAGAAGTTATTTTAAAAGTAGTTCAAGCCCAGAGTTTCTCTGTTTGAAAATAGAAACTCGGACATACCTTCTGGGTAACTTGAAAAGACACAAAAATTTCCAGTAAAAGTTTAATTGCGTTGTGAGGTTTTTCTGTGCTCTAAGTTCGAAGCTGAAGTTTACTTTATTATTAACGACAATTCATTTCCGTGATTGAGACATTTTTCAAAAATCCTTCTCGGGCATCATGTTGTGTCTTGCCGTATGCGTAGTAAGTTGAAGAATAATGTTTTTTATATGAAATTTTATAACAATAGAAAAATTAATGAATTACTTTTTAATGTATGCGTAAGGAGAAAACTATGCGTGAATACTATGCGTGAAATATGGTATAAACGATTAGAAAATCATTAATATAGTTAATTTATTCAATATAACTTATTTTAATGCATATTAATATTTACATTTGCTTCTAACCCTATTTCAGATATACACGCGCGCGTTCAACGTATCATACAAAAACATAATCTGCACCACAAACCACGTGATTCTGCACGTGAAATTCTCCCATTATAAAGATAAAAGCTAGAGGTAAAGAGATACGAAACCTGTGTGTGGGAGTAGAACATGGAGAAATTGCTGACGATGACAGGAACTGGGAGGGCTATGGTGAGTACGCCGGCAAGAGCACAGAGACCGCCGACAAACATGCCCGGAAAGGTTTTCGGAGTCATGTCGCCGTAGCCTACCGTTGTCATCGTCACCAAAGCCCACCAGAGGCCTGCGGGTATGCTTTTGAAGTCGTTCTCGGGGTTCGCCTACGGGAAACAAACACAAGAAATTTACATAATGATTGCTGTCAAAATTGCCCTTTGTAAAGAACCGCGTTTAAAAACAATGCGAGACACTTGAAAGGTATATTCAAGTGTCCATTCAAATTCCAAGGCGATGTGAAGAAATATTTTGTCTCCCAGAGCATAAATCAAAGGCTTTATTGTGTGCTCTTTTAGTCCGCTTCCAAATCGAACATGATGGAATTTTGCGGAAATAAATTATGTCATAGTGCCTGTGAAATTTTCTCCACTTTTATTTAAGCAGTTTATAAAGATGTCGATACTTCTGATATATTATGAAAATATTACTAAAGTAGCTACTGTCGTATTTATCCTCAATTGGGATGAATTGTAGGAGGTGTTGAGTTTTATGATCTCGTATCAGCAAAGACCTCGTTGAATTTTTTTCTAACATCATGACGCAGAGGTATTATACACCGCTCTTTGTGTAAGCTGCCTTATATTTTACAAAAATGTCAATGTATCTGGTGCTGACAGTATATTGCACGAAATATAGTCTATAAATTGACTTGTAGCACGGAGCCATTTTATCCGTCTTACGCAAAATTATGTAATTCTATTTATTTAATGATATCGCACGTTTTTGGTGCTGATGATTTTTTCATCACGCTCAATTATTTAAAATAATATACGAGATATATGATTGTTGCGATGTATTCCTTATTAAATTTGTGAAAAATGCAAACGAAGAAAACAAATATGGCGATAAGCTTAACTTTTCACAATGTCAGATGAATGACTTTACGACGAGTGACATGCACTTTTAATTTAAGGTTTACTTGAGAACGGTTCCACCCATTTCTGCAAATAAAAAACAATCCACTTCTTTGCGGAGGTAAAGATTTTGCCGTAAAAATTGTCTTTGGGGAGAAATGATGCCGAACGATTGCAGACAGGCGGTCCTTTCAAATACGTATGACCCGTTTTCTTCAATCCTTTTTTTTGCAAGAAACATAAACACAACTTAAAGTGAAACACTTTATGATCCTATTCGATTTTAAACAATCTATAGATAATGTCAACGACTAAATTTTATGAACATAATTGATATTCCTTTCAGTTCCTAGTAATAAAATAAGAAAAAAATAGATCAACTAAAAAAAGAATTGTACGTTGTCTTGTAAGCGACTTTCTCAGAAACATTTACCAAATGAAAAAGCATTCAGATATATTATACGCAATCATATTAAAACTGGGAGCATAAGTCGATCTATAATTGCCTCGAAACAATAACAAATAAAGCAAGAAGTAGCACAAAGCATCCAAGATTAACTTTCTCTCACTCGCGAGAGTTTTATTGCGCTCGTTATATAACTGAAATGTACACATTATTTCATATTATAATGAAATAAGTGCACGCAGCTGCCGTTTAAAAGCTATACTATTATCCGATATACAATTAGAAGCTTTGCACTTGCAATTAATTGTGAAGTAGAATGGCAAACACGGTAAAGAAAATAATTAGGATAAACATTTGAGTAAACGCTGAAGGGTTAACGAAGCTCGAGTGGCGGCGCTTAAAAAAAAAGAAACGATTTTTTCAACCTTGGTAAATGAAGAGGGTGCAAAAAGCAATGAGAGAGTGAGAGAGAGAGAGAGGGAGAGAGAGAGACGAGAGTATTAAAATTAAGAATGCTAATGGCATTCCAGGCAAAGTTTCAACTGCTTATCTATATTATAATATTAACACAGACCCCGAGAAAGATTAAAGCTTATTTCTTGGTCTGCGGGTGCAGAAACGGAATGCCAAAGTGGACGTCGCTGCAAATCCACGGCAAAATCCGTCCGGAATGGTATATATATATATAAGAGTCTGGAGAAGCGGCAGATCGTCGAATTGTATGCGCTAAGAAGGAGCTTTATAAGCAGCGAAGGAATGGAGCAGCTGAAGTGGCGAATAACTAAAAGAAGAAGAAGAAAAAGAAGAAGAAAAAGAAGAAGAAGAAGAAGATGCTAAGAGCTGGGTGGAGGAGAAATTACCTGGAGGCGTTCGGCATAGTAGACGAGGCTGGCGAAGAGGACGATGCCGAGGACGAGGAAGAAGACCAGGAGCGCCAGGACCTTAGCCGAGGCCTTGAAGGTGTGCATGAGTATGCGCAGTCCGAGCGAGTGGCGCGTGAGCTTGAAGAGTCTCAGTACCCGGACGATGGAGAGAAGCTCGAGATAGAGGCTTAGCCTTATAGAGGCCGACTCCGTGGCGAGGAATTCCGCGTAGAAGCTCAGCGTAGCAGCCAGATCGATCATGTTCACGGGGGAGGCCGCGAACCGCCTCAGGCTCGGGCTAACCTGCAATATACATACAACACAGAGATAGATACATGACCAGAGCTGCACTTGTGTGCGTGTGTGTGCGCTATAAAGTTGGTCGCAGCGCTGCTGCATCACGGCGTTTGCCTGCAGCGGAGATAAAATATCGCGCTCGCGTGCCGACCATGTGTGACGCACGAGGCTCTGGGATCATCCTGTGCCAATACACGGACGCATGTGTGTTTACATCCGGCTGAGAGTCCCTGGCAGCCCCCGATTTCTATCGCTATTACCACTCAGTTCGGGTGCCTTTTGTATAGCTTAGCGATACGCGCTATACTCGAATTCTTGGGGAAAAAAACAGCTGTGCCCTTTTTTTTTGGGTGGGGGCGAGCAGAGGATTCTTTATCGATTTGAAATTCTGTTTACTTTCGTTCTTGTATACGTGGCTAAAGTCCAACTGTTTACACATTTATTCGTGTTAACCATCGGAGAACACACCTATTTTTTCATTCATGGAGAACACTCTGCGGGTCGATCTGCTTAAACTTGAAGAATCATTGAAAATGATGAAAAAATGATTTTCTATTATTCGAGAAAAAACATTGTATTCTCCGAGGGTTAAGCATGATTAGATCCACTTGTTTACAAAATTAAGATACGTTTGCCTGTTGATTTGAAAGGTACCTCGTGAGGGTGAAAAATGATAAGTACGTTGTACACCCGTGTATGAACGTGTTCCGCCGGGACTGTTGGATGCTAGAAAGTTTCGAAAACGTCTGCGTATGTCGACGCTGCAGAGTTGTGAGGGTAAGTGTTTGTGGGTTTGGATGTTGGTTCAAGTTCGCGGGATCGGGTTCATGGATCATAATCCTAACGGAGGTTCTACCGATAACAGATTTAACATTGAGATATTAACGAAAATTTAACGGTTTGTAGATGAAGGCTTAATAGAAATATTTTTTTCGCACTTTTGAGGGCATGTAGCCTCACAAAAATTTAACAGTAATTTTAACATTGACTCTTATGGGGAGTTATTTTATTATCGCAATATTAAATTAACTGAGATTGAGATTTATTTGAAAAAATTTGCAGTTATAGAAAAATTAATAAACATTGTAAAGCAACTTGAAAAATGATCATTCAAAGGTTTGTCATAAATTTGGAAGATATTTTTCTTTTAAAAAGTCAATTTACGCGATGGTCATGTATAATAAATGCATACCTATATAT